>LR812525.1:40273543-40388543 GCA_903798195.1 Danio kyathit
GGACAGACCAGCAACGCCCTAATTGCGAAGACCTAAACAATGACACCATAACTTTACAAGTTTGCACACATACTGCGGTCGCCCAACAACAGTATTCCTGGACATAATAAGAAATAGGTGGTTTTTGTTGTTTGTTTTTCTATGAGAATGGCTGTGTTGCACTCATCTTGGCTTTTGTCAACTAACTACCCTTCCATTATTAGCAATGAGTGGCTTTTTTTAAGCACAGGGCTCTTAGATTGTCCCTGGGTGAGCGAGTAAGTGAATGTGGCGGAGAACCACGCTTCGCCCTTCGGTCCATTAAGAAAGAATGGCTGTTTTTGTTCTGGCCCGGCAATAGAGAGAGATACTTTCTGCAAGCGCTCCTATAGGGGCTTTGTGACGGCCTGAAAGGTTGGCCGCACAGTTATGTGCAACAGTGTGCGTATATGCTTTCTCTCTCTCTCTCTCTCTCTCTCTCACTCTCTCTCTCACACTCGCGCGCGCGCGCACACACACACGCGCACACACACACACACGCGCGCGCACACACACACACACACACACACACACACACACACACACACACACACACACACACACACACACACACACACACACACACACACCACACACACACACACACACACACACACACACACACACACACACACACACACACACACACACACGCGCATACACGTATACACACATCCATGCAAACATGACATGTTTCAACATACCATTATAGTTTCTTTGTATTCATTTATAATAATCACAATACACAATGGTCTCTTTCCTGTTCTTTATTTTTACAAAACATACATTTTTGTTACTTCGTTAATAATTTGGAGTGCACACAAATTAGTTTCGTTGTATAATTAATGTTTGTTTCTTTTGAGTTACCGAGCGGTGCGCTGGAGGCAGGAAGTGGCGGCCGAGTGGCTTCCGGGGTAATAAAGATTGGAGTCCGGGCAGGAACACGGACTTTATCCAAAATTGGTTCCGCCTGATTAAACCAACAGCTTTAGTGATGTGGGGCGGGAAGAGATTTTAGATATCCTCCTTGTTTAAATATCTTTGATTTAATTTAGTCGTTTTTGTTTATATTGGTTATTGTTTGATTTATTATTTTTGTGGTAATGTTATTATGGTATTTATTCTGTTTTGTGTTGTATGTAGTAATGTGAAAATTAGTTTTTTCCCCTTTGTAATTTTAAATGAGCTCATCCTTTCCTTTATAAGCCTGGCTGTTCTTCATTGTGGAGGTCATTTTTGTGTTGGTTGGTTATGTTGGCCTCATCCCCCCCTTTATTTTTCATTTTGTTTAACCATGTTATTTTGAGGACTTATGTCCTATCTGTTGAGAATAAAATCTCAATTGGAGGATTTTTGGCTTGTGTTCTACTTCCTTTGACCCTCGGTCCCTTACAGATGGTGTCAGAAGTGGGATGTTGAGTTTGGTTTAGAACACAAGCCAGTTTATTTGCCCCTCGTGGCAGTTTTTTTTTCTCCCCCCCCCCCCCCCCCCTTCCATTATGAGTCGTGTAACAAAGAAAAAAAACCCAGCTGTGCATCAAGGAGAAGATGATGAGGAGGTCCAAGTGGTGGCTGAAGAGGCTGTTGGAGGAAAACCTACAGGGGTAACTGAAGTATCAGTGGCTGAGCTTGCAAGTTTACTTCGAGCACATATGGCCAGGACAGAGGGCCGAGAGACGGACAGACAGAGGGAGTATGTGGATCAGGAGCGGCGCTTTAAAGCTCTCCAGCACCAATTCAGTTTGTTACAGATGGAGGTTCAAGCCCGCACTTCTCCAACCGCTCATCTGCTTAGTGGTGATCAAGAGGCCTCAGGATGGTCTGATGCAAACCCGCTAAATTCAGATGGACTGCCACTGACCCAGGTACGTCAGAATAATTTTGATCAAGCTGTGGATAATATAGGCCTGCCCCCCTCTCTAATGCCAAGGCTGGAAAAGTTCAGTGAGACTGACGATGTGGAGCACTTTTTGGTCACCTTCGAACGGATTGCTGTTGCTTGTAGATGGAACAGGAGTGACTGGGTCTGGCATCTGATTCCATTGTTGACTGGTAAGGCCAGAGCAGCTTATGTTAATATGGAAGTGACTGAGTCTGCTGATTATGAAAAAGTTAAGTCTGCCATTCTGAAGAAATATGACATCAATGTTGAAACGTATCGACAAAGGTTTCGTTCTCTGGCTGTAAATCCATCCGAAAGTCCAAAGGAGCTTTATAGCCGCCTTAAAGAGCTATTTACTAAATGGATTCAACCAAAGGGGAAGACTGTAGAAGAGGTGAGTGAAGTTATTATACTCGAACAATACCTCAGAATGCTCTCCCCTGAACTACAGGTGTGGATAAGGGAACGTGACCCTGGATCAGCTTCAGAGGCAGCGTCATGGGCTGATGTTTTTGTGGCAGCTAGAGGAAGGAGTAAGCCTTGGACATTTAAGTCTGGTGGTGAGAATCGATCTCTTGGTATGGGGCAGGGCCGACAGAGGTCTGAGGGACAAGGTAAAACTTACTTGGGTAAAGCACCTGGCAATTCGAGTCTGACTTCGAGACGGCCTCCAATATGTCATATGTGTGGGCAAGAAGGGCACATCAAACCCAATTGTCCAAAGAATTCTGTACAGTTTATGCACCTGTGTTTTGTCCCCAAGAAAAACCCCATCCCAGCTGATTCAACCACTCTGAGGATGACTGTTGTGGAGACAGATGGTAAACTTTTGTCTGCTTTAATAGACACTGGCAGTGATCAGACTCTGATGGACAGGAGATTTGTGCCACCGGCTTTGATCGACCAGAGAAATCAGCTGCCCATCCGTTGGGTGCATGGAGATGAGAGGTTGCTGCCCACAGCCAGTGTCGTTATGAAGGTAAAGGGGCAAGCATACTTGTTGAAGGTGGGCGTGTCTGATAACTTGCCTTTTCCAATAATCCTGGGTCGTGATGTGCCTGTATTATTCGAATTGTTACATCCAGCACAGGACTGTAATATGGTAGTCACCCGATCTATGGCAAAAACGAATGAAGAACATGTACATACCTTGAGTTCGTTACCTTTCTTTGAGACTGAAATAGAGACCAACGTGGCAAAGAGGAGAAAGTCAAGGAGGGAGAAGATCCGGGAAAAGGTAAAATACAATGCCTTTAAACCCTTTGTTTCATGTCATTTGCCTGTGAACTTCCGGTTGCCAACAGACATCATCCAGATGCAACAGAGTGATATCAGTCTTAAGGAGTGTTTGAGTAGGTCTGAAGATGCTAAGGAGGAGGAGAAACCTGAGGATGACAAGACTGTGACGTTTGTGCGGGTCAAGGGGATACTTCATCGCCAGATTGGGCCACGGAGACAGTTGGTGGTTCCGCAGTGTGTTCGAGAGATGGTATTACATCTGAGCCACTCTGTTCCTTGGGCTGGCCACCTGGGGAAGAATAAGACTACTGCTCGAATCAAAAGGTACTTCTATTGGCCTGGCATGGAGGGAGAAGTAGCCCAATTCTGCAAAAGTTGTCCTGTCTGTCAAAAAGTCTCACTCCAGCGTCCTAGGAAAGCACCGTTACAACCTCTTCCTATTATCAGCACTCCATTTGAAAGGCTTGGGATGGATGTTGTCGGGCCCCTTGAAAAGAGTCGAACAGGGAACCGGTTCATGTTGGTAATAACTGATTATGCCACAAGATACCCAGAAGTATTCCCCTTAAGGTCCGTAAAGGCAAAATCTGTTGCTACTTCACTGGTCCAGTTATTCTCCAGAGTTGGTTTCCCCATGGAAATCTTAACTGACCAAGGTACCAACTTTATGTCGACACTGCTGAAACAGGTTTACCGGCTTCTGGGCATTAAGAGCATACGAACCACCCCTTATCATCCTCAAACCGATGGGTTAACCGAACGTTTTAATCAGACGTTGAAACAGATGCTCAGGAAGTTTGTAACTGAAACGGGCCAGGATTGGGACCAATGGCTGCCCTATCTTCTATTTGCTTATCGAGAAGTTCCCCAGTCTTCTACGGGTTTCTCTCCATTTGAGCTGCTATATGGTCGGGATGTTCGGGGCCCCTTGGCTCTGCTCAAAGAGGTATGGGAAGGCAGTCCTGATCAGAAGGACCCCAATGTTTTGTCCTATGTTTTGCAGATGAGGGAACGCTTCGAGAAGATGGCCAGTTTGGCCCAAACCAACCTGACAAAAGCTAAAGAACAGCAACGTCTTTGGTATGATCCTGCAGCTCGAGAGCGAAATTTACAAGTTGGCCAGAAGGTGCTTGTGATGTTGCCTACTGAGGAAAGTAAGCTGTTGGCTAAATGGCAAGGCCCTTATAAGGTTAAGAGGAAACTCAGTCCCACGACTTATGAGATCTTTACTCCTGGTAAAGCACGAGCCAGTCGAGTCTTGCATGTTAACTTGTTGAAAGAGTGGACCCCTCGAGCTGAAGGAGAGTTAAAGTCTCTGATGGTCTGTCGAGTCGGAGAGGAGGAATCAGACGATCAGTATTTGCCGGAGCCAAATGTGGGAGATCTTGAACTGGATCATCTGTCTGAGGTACAGCAGTTGCAAGTGAGAGCAGTTTGCACTTCTAATGTGTTTTCAGAATTCCCAGGCTTTACCAAACTAATCCAGCATGATGTAGTACTAAAACCTGATGCGGCTGTGAGACGTCGAAGTTACAGAGTGCCTGAGCGTCTCCAGGAGAAGTTGAAGGAAGAAGTGGAGATGATGTTACATCTAGGAATTATTGAGCCATCTTACAGTGAGTGGTGTCATCCGGTTGTCCTCGTGCCCAAGAAAGACGGGAGTATTCGATTCTGTATCGACTTCAGGTATCTGAATTCCATTTCTCAATTTGACTCCTATCCTACTCCACGCATTAGTGATCTGATTGATAGGTTGGGACAAGCCCAATATATAACAACAATGGATCTTTCTAAAGGCTATTGGCAAATCGCCCTGACCTTGTCTTCTAGGCCGCTGACTGCCTTTAGAACACCGTGGGGTCTATTTCATTTTAAGGTGCTACCCTTTGGATTGCATGGAGCTGGTGCGACATTCCAGAGATTGATGGATAAGGTATTGCATGGATTGACCTTTGCTGCTGCCTATATTGATGATATTGTTGTGTACAGCAGGACCTGGGATGAACATGTGCAAAATCTTCAAGAGGTGATGAGGCGTCTTCAGAGTGCAGGATTGACTGTTAATCCGAAGAAATGTGCTGTGGCCAAGAGAGAAACCGAATATGTCATAGGTCAAGGGATGGTGCGGCCACAAATAGGGAAGATCCAGGCTCTGGAGAAGTGTCCTGTGCCCCGAACACGCAAGGATTTACGATCTTTCTTAGGTATGGCAGGATTTTACCATCGCTTTATACCCAATTTCTCCAGTAGAGCTGCCACGTTGACCGATATGGTGGGGACTCGTTGCCCGAATCAGTTGCAGTGGACAGAGGAGAAATTAAAGGCTTTCCGAGACATCCAGGGAGCTCTAACGACCAATGCTGTACTTTATAATCCTGACTTTAACCTGCCATTTGTGGTACAGACTGATGCCTCAGAGAGGGGCCTAGGGGCTGTGCTCTTGCAGGGTATGCCTGAAGCCAGACGACCAGTTGCCTTTATCAGCCGAAAGTTGTTCCCGAGGGAGATGCGCTACTCTACAGTTGAAAAGGAGTGTTTGGCCGTGAAGTGGGCCTTGGATTCTTTCAGATACTATCTGTTGGGTGGAGAGTTCATCTTGCAGACCGATCACAAGGCGTTGCAGTGGTTGGAGAAAATGAAGGACACAAATGGGCGGATTACGAGATGGTATCTAGCAATGCAGCCATTCTGTTTCGAAGTGCAACACGTGCCGGGGAAAACCAATGTTACTGCTGACTACCTGTCCCGCTGCTCTAGTGAGGTCTTGGAAGAGGGGGAGAGTGTGACGGCCTGAAAGGTTGGCCGCACAGTTATGTGCAACAGTGTGCGTATATGCTTTCTCTCTCTCTCTCTCTCTCTCTCACTCTCTCTCTCACACTCGCGCGCACACACACACACACACACACACACACACACACACACACACACACACACACACACACACACACACACGCGCATACACGTATACACACATCCATGCAAACATGACATGTTTCAACATACCATTATAGTTTCTTTGTATTCATTTATAATAATCACAATACACAATGGTCTCTTTCCTGTTCTTTATTTTTACAAAACATACATTTTTGTTACTTCGTTAATAATTTGGAGTGCACACAAATTAGTTTCGTTGTATAATTAATGTTTGTTTCTTTTGAGTTACCGAGCGGTGCGCTGGAGGCAGGAAGTGGCGGCCGAGTGGCTTCCGGGGTAATAAAGATTGGAGTCCGGGCAGGAACACGGACTTTATCCAAAATTGGTTCCGCCTGATTAAACCAACAGCTTTAGTGATGTGGGGCGGGAAGAGATTTTAGATATCCTCCTTGTTTAAATATCTTTGATTTAATTTAGTCGTTTTTGTTTATATTGGTTATTGTTTGATTTATTATTTTTGTGGTAATGTTATTATGGTATTTATTCTGTTTTGTGTTGTATGTAGTAATGTGAAAATTAGTTTTTTCCCCTTTGTAATTTTAAATGAGCTCATCCTTTCCTTTATAAGCCTGGCTGTTCTTCATTGTGGAGGTCATTTTTGTGTTGGTTGGTTATGTTGGCCTCATCCCCCCCCTTTATTTTTCATTTTGTTTAACCATGTTATTTTGAGGACTTATGTCCTATCTGTTGAGAATAAAATCTCAATTGGAGGATTTTTGGCTTGTGTTCTACTTCCTTTGACCCTCGGTCCCTTACAGGCTTTTACAGAAAAATATGATTATGTTGTGATTCTGTTTTCAAAGAAATGCATCTGAACCTTGCGTTTTCGAGATGACCTTAATGAACTTTAGTCAACCCAACTTCTGAAGTGCTGAGAACAGTCATCAACTTTTCATCTGAGACCGAGAGAAAAAGAGCGGGAGAGGAATAGAGCGAGATCAAACGAGAGAAAGAGAGAGTTCATACATTTTAGAGCATTTTTATAGACCTCAAAGAATGAAAGCATTGCTGTGTGTGTGTGTGTGTGTGTGTGTGTGTGTGTGTGTGTGTGTGTGTGTGTGTGTGTGTGTGTGTGTGTGTGTGTGTGTGTGTGTGTGTGTGTGTGTGTGTGTGTGTGTGTGTGTGTGTGTGTGTGTGTGCGCTAAAGTAAACTACAGACATTTTTAGAGCTCCCATTCATAGACTGATTTCATCACATTCCCAATCTGTGCTTTTGAGCATATTAGAAAGGTTTTGAGTTAAGAAAGTTAAGAAAGGAAATGAAGCAGCACAACTAAGATCACAGGTCACATGAAAATAACAATTTACATGTCTTGATTTTAGTCAAACTGTCATTTGTCAATAATTGCAAATGTAATCATTGTTTAATTTTTGACACACCCTGTTGGAGTAGAAAATGTCTGACTGACTATATCTAAGGTGTTTTTTAAGATGGCCATCAACTAGACTGACTTGGCTGACTTAAAAGTTATTTTGTTTGGATACACTTTGATTACATCTCAAATTATACATTTTTTTCATTCATTTTCTTTTCGGCTTAGTCCCTTTATTAATCAGGGGTCGCCACAGCGGAATGAATCGCCAACTTATGCAGCATATGTTTTACACAGCGGATGCCCTTCCAGCTGCAACCCAGAACTGGGATACACCCATACTCTCTCATTCACACACATACACTATGGACAACTTAGCATACCCAATTCACCTATACCACGTCTTTGGACTGTGGAGGAAACCGGAGCACCCAGAGGAAACCCACGTAAACTCGGGGAGAACATGCAAACTCCACACAGAAATGCCAACTGAGCCAGCTGAGGCTCGAACCAGCGACCTTCTTGCTGTGAGGCCACCATGCCACCCATATACAATTTACTATTTATTTTGCAAGCACATATTTAGGTGGAAAATTGATCTGTGCAAGTTAATCCACTGAAAAAAAGGTGTTTGTTTTGGTAATATTCAATCAAAGTCTGACCCATTTGGAGTGTCTGTCCTTCTCTTTTAATGTCAGTTTACCGGCTTCAGCCACAATACGTCAGCTTAGAATTCTAAGGTTCTATCTGACATTTTTGCCAAAATTGAGTTATTGACATATTCTTATTAAATGACAACTTATTTACATTATCGGATGTTGTTTAGATTTTAAGATTTTTTTATTTAAAAACAAAAAAGGTTTTATTTACAAAGTTGAACTCTAGCTTGGCTATAAGGTTCTTTCTGTGAGCCAATCAGCATTTCGAATGCACGCACAATAGTGATGCACGGACGGCAGTTATATCTGCAGGCGCTGTGGATAATCCACGGATCAAGCAGGTCTGGTGAGAGGGGTAATAAAAAAAACCATTATGATTAATTGCGGGTGGGTCGTGGGTGGATGAGATTAATTATTAATGATTTTTGCTTTGCATTTTTTAAACACATTCTGTAAAATAAGAATGTGTTTTTAATGCATTTTTCATAAGGCAAACGGACCCTAATTTTTTTTTTTAAATGATATGCGCAAGGTGGAGGTCCATTTGTTAAAGCAGAAATGGAGGCGAAATAGATCTGAGAGAAACTTAAAAAGGGAGAATTAAAAACAAAAGAAAGAAAAGAAAAGTGCCACGTGAGAGCGTTTTAGTGAAGTCGTTAACGAGGATGAATCAAGTGCTGGGTATGTAATATGCAACAGCTGTGAAGCGCTGTATGTATATCAGGGGTGTCCAAACTCGGTCCTGGAGGGCAGGTGTCCTACATAGTTTAGCTCCAACTTCCTTCAACACACCTCCCTGGAAGTTTCTAGTATACCTAGAAAGAGCTTAATTAGCTGGTTCAGGTGTGTTTAATTGGGGAAGGAACTAAAATATGCAGGACACCGGACAAACCTGATGTATATGAAAGCCACAAGGCCGGAACCTCAAATATGAAACATCATGCTAAATAGAAAGCATAACATAGCTAGCGTTAAGGCTGAATTGGTACTGTTTTTGTTTTTTGTCGTAACTTTTGTTTTTATAAACAAATGTTAATTTAAAACAGTTTACGATTAGCATATTGTTTTACTGTCAGAGATGCGCATATTAACTCACTGAATCTGCTGTTAATAACGAACGATCCACGCTGACCTATCATCATGCTTAAAACAAAGAATTCGAATTATTAAAGTGATGATCGGGTGCAGATCGGGTGCGGATATATATATCAGATAAAATAATATGTGCGGGAAGGTGGCAGGTGGATGATTAGTATGACGCCGCGGACTCGGGTGACATTTCAGCTGATCCGTGCATCTCTAACGCACGAGGACCAATCAGAATCAGCTTTCTTTGTCATTCTCTGGACTGCTGCGTTGACAGCAAGAAAGACCAGAAATATTTAGAATCTACTAAATAAAGCCACGCCACACAAAATTGAGAAGAAACCTCACCGTCGACTATTTTATAGGCGATGTTGTCAAAGACTGCAGTCTAAATTCTAAATTCTAAAGCAGTCTAAACTCTAAATTCCAGGTAAGTTCATTTTTTCCATTTTAGTTTTCGTTTTGTTTCTTATTTACAACAATAAATATTACCATATTAATTAAATAAAATTGACATCTGCCCTGGACAAAATATTTAGCACAGCCTTGTATGCTTAATTTGATCAAGAAAAAAAATTCATCCTAAAACATTATATAAATATTATAGAAAGCAAAAATGTTACTTTCGCAAACATCAACATATTGTTACAACACCATTTTTTAAATTAAATTAATAAGCAAAAAAGCAGGCAAAATAATTTAGAACACAGATAGAACTTTATAAATCCAAGTCGACAAATATTCTTAACCACGCCCCTCTTAGTTAGTTAACACCGTTAGTTTGCTACAAGGGAATGAATCACAAAAAAAGCCCCCCCTTCCTACTCCATTTTCCATTTCAGTTGGAAGTACCAACATACTGAAATAAAAGTCTCAGCAACATTCCGTTAACATGGACTTTAACACTGCAATCTATCCTTATTCCTTACCAACATATGCCAAGAAAATGTAAAAATATTGGAGTGAATTTGCTTTGACGCCACATTTGTCATGTAGGGTGTCAATGCCTCTCCTCACTGGCCTCATTTGATACTATCAGAGACGTTAACGAGGCAGAAGTGAGTGAGGCTTCAGCTTCCTGTCACTAAGCAGCTGTTGCTGTGTTTACATATCAAACTGCTGTATCATTAAACCCCTACAAAGCACTCCACTGAGAGACTTAATGTGAGAGAGTAAGATTTAAAACAGAAACAGAACAAGCTTATGCCAGTACAGAAGCTTGCATGGGAAACTAAATAAAGGATTTAAAGATGAAAAAAAAAAAAACATGCTGTGTGATTGTGTGTGTGTGTGTGTGTGTGTGTGTGTGTGTGTGTGTGTGTGTGTGTGTGTGTGTGTGTGCGTGTGCGTGTGCGTGTGCGTGTGCGTGTGCGTGTGCGTGTGCGTGTGTGTGTGTGTGTAAAGGCACTGCAATGTAAATTAATTCTCGGGAATTATTAAAAAGACCCTAAAAGGACAATCACTTACTGTCCTTCCACATATTTCCTGCTTTATAACGTGTCAAGAGAGAGGAATGAACCACCACCAACACCATACTCTGGCATATGTTTTACATAGCAGATGCCATTTAGGCTGCAATCCTTAGTGCTGGGAAACACCCACACATTTTAGTACAATTTGCGTTTGGGGACACGCCTCTGTTATGATCACCAGCGATCTAGTTGCTGCAGATTGCTGTTAAACACGCACCGTCACCTGGACTACAATTCTGTCTCCTAACAAACTACAAATCCCATCATGCACTTTGTTCACACACCTGTTCCTGTGTTTTGTTGATTTCTAGTACTATTTATACAGCACAGACACACACATCAGGCCTGAGTCTTGTTAACTGTTTTGTGACATCACCACACGTTTTCCATCGTCTAGCCTAGCTGTGTTTTGACCCTTTGCGTTGTGTTTTGATTCATTGCTGCCTGTACAGACTATTCGCCTGTTTTTTGATCACGACTTTGGATTGCTCTGCATGTACTGTACCTGTTGATCGGTGCCTGTCTGACCATTCTTGTAATAAACTGCACGTGGATCTGCACTCTGTTGTCAGTGTCCCTCACATGACAGCCTCCTTTTAAAATTATACATTTTCAGATTAATTAAATTGTATGAGTTCCTACGAATTAGACACTTTCCTTACAATATATAAAACATTACATTTCCTGTGTGATTGAGCTTGAAAGAATGAACCTAAAGATACTAAATCAAATGAAAAAATCTTTTAATTGTGTATATTCCAAAACAATGTGTGCTGGGCTAAACATACTTGTTGTATGCATGTACATGATAGTATATTTTTATTTGTTGAGTACATGTGAAAAAAAAGATACAAAATAGTGCTATTCCTCACACAGAAGTTCTAGTTTTACAGAAAATATGCCTGTCTTAACCTGTAATGAGCTAGAAAACCAGCAATGCTTGAGCAGTTGGCCCATTTTAGGGTTGCATCATGTGACATCATGTCCAGTTTTTGGTTTGTTTAGATGTCTTTGGTCCATGCTGCAATCATATTTTAGTCAAACCGCATTATAATTTGCTTGGAAGGAGACAGAGGCTTTTTTCAGCAGTATCAGTAACACTGTTTGGTGCACGGCATGATTTAGATTGCAGCATTCACACTGCAATTACAAAATAGTCAATTTTAACACAGACTAACGAAGTAAATGGCAATAGAAAAATATATCACAACTATACCACAACTATATTTGTAATGCATTTAATCATTTTATCGGAAATCCTTGGAGTGTTCTTAAAGAGAATTTGAAAATAAATGGACGCTGCTGCTGCTGAATGCAAAACAAAACCCACAGCTAAATCATATCCAGATCCGGCACAAGCTTTCTCACATCCAGCCACCCTCCTCTTCCATTCTCTATCCCCATCACTGATCAGTGGATTACACTGATCAAATGAGACAGACAATATGCCCAACATGGTGGCAAAGCAGCCTTCCTGCTGTGCCAGAGACTGACAGAACCCACTCACTCGCCTCTGCCAACCCATAGAGAACATGCAGACTGAGGCTGGCACAGGTCCTGTGCCCTGACCACTGCAGCTTCACGCTCATTATCTCTTCCTGGGATTTCCTACTAAAACACATGCATGAAACAAAAAGTACACACTGCTAGCATTAGCGGCAAACAGTTTCAGTCTGCTAACAGTGACAGCAAATTGGAGACTACAATGCAAAAAAAAAAAATTATACTTAGATTTTTTTTGTCTTGTTTCTAGTCCAAAATATCTAAAAATCCCTATATCAAGAATAATTTTCTAGGCAAGCAAAACATATTGTCTTGTTTTCAGAAATAATATGCCAATATTAAGTTAAGAGTTTTTCCTTAAAACAAGTCAAATAATCTGTCAATGGGGTAAGCAAGATAATCTTGTTTTTCCTTTTGACATAAGATTATTTTTCTCACCCCATTGGCAGATTATTTTGCTCACTTCATGTTGGCATATTATTTCTTAAAACAAGACATTATGTTTTGCTTGTCTAGAAAATGCTTCTTGATTTTAGGATTTTTAGATATTTGGACTGGAATCAAGACAAAAAATTTGAGTAAGAAAAGCTGTTCATCACATTTTCTGTAGCAAACATTTCTCACTTGTGCTACCTGCTTTTATACAGATACACAGCACACTCTGTAATTCATACAGCAGTACAGTGAACATTAAAACTCAATGTACTAAATTGGTAATCAATAGTAATTCTAAAATAATCCCCTTAATAATAAGTCTGTAATACACTGTCAGTATTTAAATTGACTGGCAAAACATTCAACCGTGGCAACTAATTGTCAGACTATTAGTAGACTAGATTCTTCAGCAGACAGTTTTGTGTTTAATAGAGGTCTAATAGACATAAATGTAGACAGCTTGGCTAAAACAAGGCTAAACTTGGGCTGTCAGTGAAAATCTGATAGACATCTAAGAATAGGCCAAAACTAGACTAGTCATCAAATAGACAGACTTTATGTGTAGTCATTCACTTCTGTTTGTTTGGTTTTGGCCTATTCTTAGATAGCTATTAGATTTTCACTGACAGCCCAAATTTAGCCTTGTTTTAGCCAAGACGACTATGTTTAGACGTCTATTAGAGCTCTTTTAAAATCAAAAAATGCTTGCTGGGTTGGCTCATAATCATATAAAACTAGTTTAAGTCCTACTGTATATGGAACCTATAAAAACATGTAATGGTTCTCCAGCAATTATTTGGGGTGATTAAGGTGCTACATAGCACTAAATATACTTCATTAAAAAACAAACAAACTTAAACTTAAAGTGGTTTTCCCTATGATTACAAGCCAAAGGAGCACTTTTATTACATATATTTATATTTAGCATGTATATAGATGCTGTGTAGCACCTTAACCATGGCAAAAAACACTGAAGAACCATTAAAGGTTCTTTATAGATTCTTCATAGCACTTAAAGTAGTTAAAGTTGTTCTGTTTAGCACCATGTTTATTTTTTATTTTTGGGTTAGTTAGAATAAGTTGACATATAGTTACTTATAGTCTGTAGTATAAAGTCCTTTGAGTGACAATGAAAATATAACTTCAGCTAATATTAAACAGACAATAACATTCCAGATGTGGCTAGTTGACAAGCTACACTGCAAAAAAGCTTTTCTTAGTTAGATTTTTTTTGTCTTGTTTCTAGTCCAAATATCTAAAATTCCTAAATCAAGAAGAATTTTCTAGACAAGCAAAACATGTTGTCTTGTTTTAAGAAATAATATGCCAAAATCAAGAGAGTTTTTCCTTAAAACAAGCAAAATAATCTGCCAATGGGGTAAGCAAAATAATCTTGTGTTTCCCTTTTGACATAAGATTATTTTGCTTACCCCATTGGCAGATTATTTTGCTTGTTTTAAGGAAAAACTCTCTTGATTTTGGCATATTATTTCTTAAAACAAGACAACATGTTTTGCTTGTCTAGAAAATTATTCTTGATTTAAGAATTTTAGATATTTGGACTAGAAACAAGACAAAAAAAATCTAACTAAGAAAAGCTTTTTTGCAGTGTACTTCAAAGTCAACATAACATTTAAATAGGACAATCAACCCAAACTAACCCAACTAACCACTTCAGACATCTAAAACTTTGAACTCATTTTAAATCACAAAATTATTTTCTGAATATTCATACATTTTATTTCTTTTGACATGCAAGTATTCCCTTTGCAAAAAGACTTAACCTTTACTGACCTTATACTTAGAGGAAATGATAATATTCGTACAGGCTGCACATTTTTGCATAGAGCCGAAGAGCTAGATACACAAAAACAAGCTTATGCCCTCGCAGCCAAATTTCAGATGTAAAACATTATTAGTGAAGATGAGCAATTATCCAAGCATCAAGCCTCCATTTGCATCCTCATCTGACAGCAGTAGATCAGCTGCACATCCAGAACACAACCAACAATCTTCTTTTCAAAAAGTACTCACCCCAGCAGGCTGTCAGTGATCAGTCTCTTTCTGCAACTTCCCTTTTCCAAGTTCACTCTTTCAGTCCCCAGGATGTCATACTGTACAATGGGCACCCTAAGTCAAGCGATAGGATATTAAAGCAGGATACTTTACATGTATTTGCTTGGCTTGTCTTAGTATGCGTTGAAGAGAGGAACGTTTAAGGTGACAGGCTGCACTGAAAACACTGGTTTGGTTAAACAGGTGATCATGGAAGTAAGGAGAAAAAGACAAGCTGACAGTATGGTGGGAGTTTGTATCCCACATAAAGCAATATTTCTCAACCCTGTTCCTAGAGGCACAATAACAGCTCACATTTTAGATGCCTCGCTTATTTGACCAATTTCAGGTCTGAATGAGTGGATTGGGGTTCATTTTATTAGGAAAAGAAAATGTGTAGTTTTGATGTGCCTCCAAAAACAGACTTAGGATAGACTAATATTGGATTAATATAAAATTATATATACATACCTTATCTACAGTGCTCAGCATAATTGAGTACACCCCGTTTTGAAAATGAATATTTTATCATTTCTCAGTGAACAGACAGTGTATTTTGGTGCATTTAAACAAAACAAATTTATTAAACAGATACATTTATTAAAATAATATTTTGGTCACCAAACATATTTAGAAATTGAAAGATAATACAATTAAATTCAAGCAAAATATTGCAAAATAAATTACAACCTACAAAATTTCAACAATTTTTTTTTTTTTTTTTTTTTTTTTTTGCTTCTCTTGATTTTTCCTCTTTTTAAATTTGTATTTAATATTGTTCTAAATATTAACATAAACATAAATTTGGGTGTACTAGTTTTTGGACCGTTATCGTAAGTTATTTTGTTAGATAAGCTCCAGATTTGGCTTCAGTACTGACTAATGTACAGTTGAAGTAAAAATTATTAGCCCCCTTGAATTATTAGACCACTTGTTTATTTTTTCCCCAATATCTGTTTAACGGAGAGAAGATTTTTTTAACACATTTCTAGTCATAATAGTTTTAATAACTCATTTCTAATAACTGATTTATTTTATCTTTGTCATGATGACAGTAAATAATATTTGACTAGATATTTTTCAAGACACTTCTATACAGCTTAAAGTGACATTTAAAGGCTTAACTAGGTTAATTAGGTTAACTAGGCAGGTTAGGGGAATTAGGCAAGTTATTGTATAACGATGGTTTGTTCTGTAGACTATCGAGAAAAAATATAGCTTAAAGGGGCTAATAATTTGTTCCTAAAATGGTGTTTAAAAAATTAAAAACTGCTTTTATTGTAGCCGAAATAAACAAATAAGACTTTCTCCAGAAGAAAAAATATTATCAGACATACTGTGAAAATTTTCTTGCCATGTTAAACATCATTGGGGAAATAGTGAAAAAAAGAAGAAAAAATTTCAAAGGGGGGCTAATAATTCTGACTTCAACTGTATATGCACAAATATAATATTGTTTAGCTTCCTATTAAAAATATGAATTCAAAAGATAGATTTGTGAAGGGTCTACTTATATGTATGTTCTATATATGCTGAGCACTGTAGATGTAATTCCTGGATGTAACTGACCATCAATATAAGAGTAGATTCAGAAGAAAAAGGAATGCACATTTTGTTTCATTTACAGCTTTCATGCATAAAATAATCAAAGGCTTTGAGATGAGATAGAAAAAAAATACACACAAAACATGTTACTTAAAAGGGGCTCAAAATAATCCAGTTTATCTTAATGTGAAAAACTTGATATAACATTAAATAATTTACATTTTAAAAATGTAATTATTGTTGATAATGTAAAGAAAACAATTCTGCTCACTGTTACAATAGTTTTAGATGCATAAACCTGAAAAGAAAGATTTTAAGTTCTATAACAATACATGCATAAGATTCGGTTATCCCCAAAATATTTATAAATGGTAACTTCCTGTTATTTAAACATTCTTGTGTGATTCCAAACACACAAGAAATTAGTTAATTTTTTAGAATTTAATTAGAAATCCACCAGCGTGTCAGGAATAGGTTTTTAACTACAGCGGTTCGAACTGTAGTTTTGCCTAAAGACTAAAAGTTATCAGTATGATGATAAAAAAAACTGTACATTTCTAGTCAAACCTTCTGCAATATTATACCAAAAATGCAAATAAGGGCAGCATTAATAGCTAAACTGTGGCAGAGCATTGCTATTATGCGATGGTATTGTATTGTATTACAATATGGAGCAATTAAGTGTTAAGGTAAATCAAAAGTAATTCACAAATACTTAAAAATGAAATGATTTAATGACAATAATTCTCTATGGTTACACGTGAAACTAGCTTGAAGGAACCGAGGAATTATTTCTGAAGCAGGACTGTACCTCGAGAAGTACATGTCTTAAAGTTAATTCTGATGTTGTGATCTTGTAAGAGTTGAATTGGTTTTAAATGAATTCACTGTTTGCTCTGCAAATGTGCCCAAGCGCACATATATTAAAAAAACATATAGTAGTTTAATGTAAATACAGTACCTAAAATGTTTAAAATACTACAGTGTTTTTGATCATCACTATAGGTGTCACGACCACCAGCGATCTAAACTCCATAGATCGCTGGAAAACCTTCACAATCACTAACGGACTACAAATCCGCCATTACAACGCGTTTTAATGCCACTAAACAGATAACATGACTCAGCGACCAGAGTGAGGGTTTGTGCTGCTTAAATAGTGTGTGTAATCAGTCCTTGACAATCCTTCAGTGTTGTGTGTGCAATCAGTCAGGATCAGGAACGTGTGTGAGCAGAGTGCACGTATGAAGTTGTAGTCCATGAAATGGCGGATTTGTAGTCCGTTAGTGATTGTGAATGTTTTCCAGCGATCTATGGAGTTTCGTGACAATAGGGAAGAAATTAAATTAATTTGCTGTTTTTTATTTATTTATTTATTTATTTTTGCTGTCTAGTCAAATTTGTTTCTGTTTAGTACAGCATATTAATTGCAGTAAATTACTGAACTTAACAATTATGCCGCATATGTTTCATTGGCAGTTTTTTACCACATTGGTACAGTGCTCCTAGGACAAATGTCATTCAACCGCACTAGACAAGACAGTGTGCCAATGTGAAGATGCTGGACTTTAGCTCTGTGTTTGCGTTGTAGTAACGAGCAAACAAAGAAAACAAAGCACAAAGGCAGAACATTTCATAGGTAAGATTTCGTTTTTTATGTTTTTGTATGTTATGAACTTTTGTGCTTAACAAGTAACATTGTTGATGATAACAGTCTCTTACTGCATTCACCATAAGGCAAAGTAGCACCAACTCGCACTAAATTCTAGACTTATGCTAGTTTTGTTGAATAAAATAAGCAAACTATGTTATGAAATATGACAAGAAGATGCTGCCGTGCTAGAAACTTGTATTATTGTCAGCTAAGTGAACGAGTCGTTCATAACGGAGATTCATTCACAAACGAATCGCTCCTTCCGTCAGAATGAGACATGAACGCAGGAGAGGGGGTGTGTTTCAGGACATGGATTAGATCAAATTAAACAGGGAAAGAGGATAATGCATTTCCATGCACACAAACACACACTCTTTGTCGGCAATGCCCGTGCGGTCACATCCATCAATGTAGAAAAGTGATGTAAAATTATAATATTTCGTAATAAAAAAAAATATTTGCATATGGACCACCGGGGAAAACTCCCGATCATAGATATATGTGTATATGTGCATTTCTCTTGCTTTGGATGGCCACAGTCCTCTACTTCACCTTGGTCCCGCATTCATTTCAAAGGAGCGCTACCCTGTACTAAAATGGCGGCTCTATTGACGCATTCGTTCTAATAGACAACAGCAGGGTAGGCGACATCTAATGTATATATCTATGGCTATAAGCTACTTTTGTCAAGTAGCTTTTAGCTTAGCTTGCTACATTTCCGAAGGTGGAGCATTTAATGTGGTTAAGCTACATTTTAAGTAGAGTAACTAAGAGCTTAGCTCACTACATTTTCCAAGTAGCTTGCCCAACACTGCCTAGATTAAATCTGTTCATCACAGACAGCGTAAGAGTTTTGGATGAACAGATCTTCAATGGACAGAAAAATCTCAACTATCTGTACAAACATCTGCACAGAACATCTCATTATAAACAATTTACTCCACCTAATGTATGTACTGTATACTGTATTTGCAGCTGGTTAGTCAAGCAGAATAATCACAGTATTGTACACATCAAAACCAACTTAGCACTACAATAGACAAAATAAAAACGCATTCATCTGCACGTAAACCCAGGCAATGAAAAGTTACACACAGCCGAGCACATGAATAGCATGAAGGTGGAGAGTATTTACTGACAGAAGCAGTTGTGCACCAACCACCAACTGCGTCTCACACACGCGCTCATAAACATCACCATCTGCTTCTGCGTGCGCCGTTAGTCCAAAGTGAGAACATATTAGCATTGTGAAAAGTGTGTGTAGGTGGGTCAGCTCAGTCACGGCAGCGATCGGGGACTGAGGCGGGGGAAAAATATCTCATCAGATTAGGAAGAAAAAGGTTTATTGTGTCAAGAGGTATGAATAACAACCAGCTCCATCTGTTCGCACTCTCTTAATGTCATTATCATCAACTCTCTAATTATTCTCATTACGACTATTTATTTAGAGTCACAAGTAGTCTGTCTCGCATACCTCAAGAGCACAGCCATTGGTGCCCCGTCGGCTCTGATACTCAGCATTAGTACAAGACAAACTGTTTCTGTTTTACTTAGACCGCTGAGGTCTTCAAGAACACCACCGCAGCTGAAAATAATGACAAGAAGATGCACATGATCATAAGCGCATCACCCTTTAAGCATTTAACAGCATTTTTGAGGCAGCAATTTGACAACCACCCTCAGTGCACCAGTAACCACAGGAAATCATTAGCAGTAAGAGCTCATTTCAGCTCCGTCTGATTGAGGAGCTGGAGGAGAACTTCATAATCATGTTAAATTAAAGGTCCTTTAGATTTAATCTCACCCTTTCCAATCTCTTAATTACTTATTTGTCCCAATTATTTGCTTTACTGAGCCCATTAACGGCCCTTTTCACCTCAGAATTAACCAGTAGCAGCTGCAATCATGCCAGTGTGAAGCCCTCTTCATTAGAGCTCACACACACACACACACACATACACAACATGTCAGAGGAAGCTCACACTCTACTATGATGAAAACCAGCATTAAAGTCACTTCAGGTGGCATTTCAGAGGAAGAAGCCGACTGTGCTGAGATGATCTGTAGCTGTCACACTCCCCACTCAACACACAGAATATGAATCATCATCATCCAATACTCATGTCTCACTCTTTGTGTGATGTATCACTGCATATGTAATGTAATTTATGTGCAAATAAAATATTTCCTCAAACAGTCACCTTCTCAGCATGGCACAGATCTTTCATATCTGCCGTGAATCATTTTGAAGGTGCCTGCTCTGCCAAAACAGGATATTAACAATTAAAGCAGAGCTGATAAATCATCATTTCTCAACAGCCCAAACCGTTGGTACATGACGGACATTTATCATTGTAAAAATGAAGGTATGAACTGCACATCGAGTGTTGACAAATCACCGGTGAAATACGCGATGATAGCGTAAGCTCTGCGGTGTTAAAAACCAAAGGGAAGAAGATTAATGTCATAGAGCAGTTCAAAAGAGCTTCAGAAATATTGTCCGAATGAGGATTAAGGTGAAACCTTCTTGGCTTTATCGGCCCATCTGTGCGGAACAGCGTGCACTCGGCTCATGCAGTTATTACATCTGATTTTTGTCAAAGAGATGGGCCACAAAACTGTTCAGGGCAGGCCGTTGAAGAAACGAACGGTTTGTTGGCGCTCCTGCTAAATGACCTTAGCCGAGAGATCGAGCTATTACACTTTTAATGACCGTGGCAGGAAGTGTTCCCTTAATCCTGTCTGATGGCTAAAGTTATGCATTTCCACTTCCAGCGGGTTTAAAGGTAATGACCATTATGGACATACCTCTTCATAATCACATCCTGCTGCTGTTTCCTCTTCCGTCTGGTCTGTCAGAAAGCATTGACAGATGTAGTAGGATTTGATAGGATTGTTACATACCATTTTCAGTGAAACAGACAGCACACTGTAAAACCCAAAAAGTTAAGGTCATTTAAACCATTTGAGGAAACCGATTGCAACAAACCATTTAAGTTCAAAAACGAATCCTAATGAGTACTGTGAACTTAATGCATTTGAGTAAACAAAGCCATTTGAGCACAGTAAAACCCAATAAATGAAGAAGAGAACTCAAACCAACTGAGTATTGTAAAACCCAATAAATGAAGAGAACTCAAACCAACTGGGTACTGTAAAACCCAATAAGTTAAGGCAACTCAAACCGTTTGAGGAAACCGATTGCTACAAACCATTTGAGTTTAAACTAATCTACATGAGTACTGTGAACTTACTCCATTTAAGTTGAAATAATGAGGTAATTAACTCGTTACCTTCAACACTGAGTTCAAAACTCTTTTCAAATGAGTAGAATTAACTTTCAGTCAATTTTGAGTTAACTACACTCATTCCATTTGATAAAGTTGACTGTTGGGTTTTATATTTCATCAATACACTAATATTATAAATAATATTGTGGTCTGAAAAATTTGAAGACTAAGAATTGGGAATTTTCTTCCTACTTGGAAATAATGTCTGCTATAGGTCAGACAGATCTAAAAACAAAACAGACTTAAGTGAGAAAGTCATTTGAAATCAGTAAAACGAGTGTGAAGCTACGTTATGTGAAACAAATAAATAAACTTTCAATTATGTTTACAGCACAAAATGAGTGGATATCCTACTGATGAATACTAAATAATTTAAAGGACAGTTAGCATCTCCTATTCTTTTTGTTTTAGCCATAACTGGCACAATTGCACCTCACATGATAAAAAGCAAACTGTGCCGCATGATTGAGCACATTGAGGTGGAAAAAGGAATATTTTACTGCTGAAATGTCCATCTTCAACTGTCTGGAACACCACATTATACAGTCTGGCATGTTATTGCCTTTGCATTTGTGATGTCTTACATGTAAACTACCTGACAAAAGTCTTGTCGTCGATCCAAGTTTTAAGAACAACAAATAATAACTCGATTTCTAGTTGATTATTTGGAAAAGTGGCAGAAGATTTTTCAGATGAATCATCTTTTGAATTGCATCGCAATCATCACAAATGGTGCAGAAGACTTGGAACCCACATGGACCCAAGATTATCACAGAAATCAGTCTGCAGAGTGGATGGCAACATCAACAGCCTGAGGTATCAAGACATTTGTGCTGCCCATTACATCACAAACCACAGGAGAGGGCAAATACTTCAGCAGGATAGCGCTCTTTCTCATACTTCTCATAGTTTGTGAAATCAAAGTTCCTGAAAGCAAGGAAAGTCAAGGTGCTCCAGGATTGGCCAGCCAAGTCACCAGAGCGTGTCTGGGGTAAGAGGATAGAGGAGGAATTGAAGATGAATCTAAATAATCTTGATGAACTCTGGGAGTCCTGCAAGAACGCTTTCTTTGCCATTCCAGATGACTTTATTAATAAGTTATTTGAGTCATTGCAGAGATGTATGGATGCAGTCCTCCAAGCTCATAGAGTCATACACAATATTAATTCTTTTTCCACTGCACCATGACTTTATATTCTATACTGTACATTATTTTTGTTAAGTGACAAGACTTTTGTCTAAGCAAAGTCAGACCTTAATGTCCTGATTAAATAATTAAAAATCAAGGCATGATCATATTTTATTTTGGTAAAATAACCGTAATCTAGAGGCATTTGCCTTTCATATAAGCCACTTCTGATACCAAATGATCAACTAGAAGTCAAGTTATTATTGGTTGTTCCTAAAACTTGGATAGACGACAAGACTTTTGTCAGGTAGTGTAATATTGATATAAAACATGTCAACAAACCATTTAACACATAACAAACCAAAGATTATTCAGTGATCATTTTCTATGGTTACTACTAATGTTTGTGGGAAACTCATTTATTTTGAACTATGATGAAAACGGACTGGAACTACCAGTGCATTAATCACCATTGCTCACCATATGATTGTTTTATGCACACCTTGCAGCCAATCAAAATCAAGAATTTCAACAGATCATTAAATTACGCAGGGTATTTACTGTATTTTTCTAATGTTTTTTCCTAATAAATGCAACCTTGGTGAGCATAGGAGACTTTTTTCAAAAGCAATTTCTCAGGTTGTACAATTATACCTCAAGGGATGTCTAAATCTATCAGCTTTAATCACACATCAGCCTCAAACACTAGCAGAAAACCCACATATAAGCGAACTGCCCTCTCAGTGTCTAATCAGAAAGACGAAACTAATCCCCTCCCAGCGTCTTCTCCTTCAGTTCAGTAGGAGTCTCCTCAAGAGCCGCAGGACAGATTCCTGAGCACGCTTGTCACGCAGGAGGAGAGAGACTAGCGCAGGATGAGTGAGGTTACTGTTTCATCTGCCTCAGTAAGCCTGGACTAATTTGAGGCCTGAGTGGAGAGGGCACTTGTGTGCAGGCCTGATGAAAGCTCTTCAGAGGAGAGAAAAGAGTGGAGGATTGTATCAAATCGCTGGTCGCTCTCATAGAGAAGCCCTTCTCTATCTGCCTCTCTCGACAGAGCCTCTTCTCTCTCTTTCTCTCTCTCTCTTCCTCTTCAGCGCTGCCACTCAACAGGATAGCCCTTTAATCTCCACCTATTCAGCTGCTCCCTTATTAGGAGCGAAACTAGGAAGAAACAAAAAGAGAGAGAGAGAAAATAAAAACACACCTTGTACTCTATGTACAGCTTTTTCACATCAGAGCGAAACAAATGAAAGAGACGAGAGTGAACGAGAGCCTGCAGGAAAATCAGTATGTTGGGATTTGGAGTGTACCTTCATCCTCTGAAGCGCTCTTTTCTGAGGAGAACATCAAACTCAGGGCTGCCAACTACAAAAGGTATATGGTTTAGAGAAAGAGCGAAGGAGGAAACGGAACAAGCAACCAGAAGAGAGAAGAATAGAAAGTGCTAAAAGGCGCTGCGGCAGTCGGCGCTGGAACTGAATTAGCTCTGGGTTTGAACATCCTAAAGAGCTTTTTGGACGGAGCAGATATAATGCAGACGCCTGACTCGCCGGACGGGGGAAATGGAGCAGGTCTGAGGAAGACAATACAAATCTGAGAGAGATTAGTGCAAATCAATAACTCCCCATTTGATCTATCTACTGCCATAATGCACAAAGCCAGCGGCTCATTTAACAGACTGCTACATCAGTCCAAAGCTGAATCATGAAATCTGCTGCCCGTTTTTTGCCAATAGCAAGTTCATCATCCAGCCTGGTGTAGTGAAACAGGAGCGCTCACATTAGAAGTACAGACTGCTCTCACGCCGATGTGAAACAGAGTTCAAATGCTGCTTGTGAGAGAACAGGGGGTGTAAGCAAAGGATAAATGGCCTGATGTACTCACTGCGTAGTTCTTTTACGCTCTGCATTTAAGGGTGAAATAGCAATAGCTAGAAATAGCTGACCAGCAATACCATAAGCGAAAATCCTAATGTTATCCACATAACTGAGAGTGGTGTTTAGCTGAATAAGTACGTAAATATACAGTGGGGGAAATAAGTATTCAACACGTCACCATTTTTTCTTAGAAAACATATTTTTTTAAGATGCTGTTGAATTGAAATTTTCACCAGATGTTGATAACAACCAGAGAAATCCATATATGAAAAGAAAACAAATCTAATTAGTTTACAAATGAAGTTTTGTGTAATAAAATGAAATGACATAGGGAAAAAGTATTGAACACATGAAGAAAGGGAGGTGTAAAAAGGCAGTGAAGACCTAGACAGAAGCTGAAATCTCTCACTAGTTCTTCAGCAACCGTCTGCCCTAAAACAAATTAATATTAGCTGCTTCACTCCAACATCTACATTATCAGGATGATGAATATACCCAGGGGCGTCGCTAGACCCAATTAACTGGGGCACGTGCCCCAGTAAAAATCACCAGTGCCCCAGTAAATGCTTTGAGATATGATTTACTTTATATGCAAGGTATGTATTAAAAGGGGGAATCCCGGAATAAAGACGTTATTCTCTATGTGCAACCGCACCAACGCTGGTAAAAGCAGCATAGTTTAATCAAAATGCAAACTGACGCGTCTCTGCATGTGCGCAGAAAACCACACCCGGGCAGCGTGCCTCACACACGCTCCTGCTCTTCTCCCGGTGCGAGTCCCGGGTGTTAACATGCACGCCGCGCACGCATGCTCACGCGCCGCTCATATGTTGTGAAACAACGGCACGCAGTGAGTTTTGCAAGTCGACAAAACTAAAGTTTAAACAATATGATGATGATCATACTAAGCACGCCTCCTGATAGATTTTTTTGTATGAAGCACAAAGGAGGGTTGCAGTCAGGGAGGTAAAACTTAATAAACCAAATTCTCTGTCCTGTGTCAAGTCTAAGACAACAGATAATTAAACATATTTTTTGTATTCTATAGAATTGCCTATAGAATTTCATTCAAATTAAATTATTATTCATGCAAAAGATTTTTTTAAATGATCTTGGCATATCAATCTATTGTGTCTTTACATTATTTTCCAGTTACAATTAGGATTATTTAGAATAATAATTGTATAATAACAATAATAATTTTATTATTTTTATATATATATATATATATATATATATATATATATATATATATATATATATATATATATATATATATATATAAGATTAAGGGGAGGGGGGCGTGCCCCAGTAGAGCTTTATGTCTAGCAACGCCACTGAATATACCTGTAAACATTGTGATCTGAAAATAAGGGATAGAAATTTAGTCAAGTTATCAAATCCCATTAACCATTCCTTCACTGTATAACAGTATTAACATTTCTGATTAAAGAGCAGCGAATGAATCTCTCATTGAGATTTTTTGTTTATAACATTAAATACCAGAGGTGTCACTTTAAAAAGGCAGATCTATAATGAAAGCATTTGATTGCTTTTATTATCAACTTTTTATGCTAATTTAAGACACAATATGTTGTGTTTAAAAGAAAACCCACCAAGATCAACATGTTTAGATATTGTTATTATTATTATTATGTGTATATGTCTGTTCAAACATGCACCCAAAACCCAGAGTGTCCACTTTCGTTCAGCTTCAAATCGCGTGTACAGAATCCGTTTGGAAAACAGCGTCTATTTATCACTATCATCTGACAGTCACACACTGCTACAAGAACGGTTCTGAGGATTGCACAGGAGGGGCAATGGTGTCTGTAATGGAAAGAATGAGAATCCTACCATTTTTATATCCATTTTAAAGTGTTTTCATGCCTAAATAAAATGAAAACACAGGACAGATTCACATTTAAAAGCGAGGAGCATCCCCTGGTGGTTCGGTGGTATGGGTTGCGTATAGGGTGGATCAGTTCTTTGATGTTTATTGCCACCCCTCATAGAAAGATTAAAATATGGGAGAAATATGAGCAATACCTTTATGGGGTAATAGCGGGTTAGAATTGTAAAATATGGAAGAATCCCGGGAAAAACAGAAGGGTTGACAGGTATGATGATGAAGATGAAACCAGAGTGGAGATTTTAGCAAGACAATGATCCGAAACACAGCCAAGGAAACTCTCAAATGGTTTCAGAAAAAGAAAAACAAACTGTAGAATGGCCCAGCCAATCACCTGACTCCAATCCAACAGCAAATACAAAATAAAGATCAGATTTGATAGATGAGACCCACAGAATTATCAAGATTTTTTTACTCTGTTGAAGTCTGTGAAAAAATATAATCACACCTGGGCAATGCATGTGACTTTATTCTCCATATAAGTGTCATCTTGAAGCTGCCACACTTGATGTGTGGCAACCGTGAGTAAATAGAACCAGCTTCTAATAGTAAACATTTTTTAACTCACAATTTATAAAAAACATTCTGCAGAACATGATGGATGTTCTCCCTTTGTACATGTCATCAGAGGGACAAAGCCCCACCCATTAGTGACGATCTCTTCCTCATTAACATAGAACATTAGTCTTGTTTTTGAGACTATGCTGAGACATAGGCGTTTGATGCTCCGCCCTCTTTTGAAATGACCACAATCTCATTTGAATTTAAAGCAACAGTCACCAAAATAGCACAATTGGGATCAAAACCTGAAAGGGGCCATTGCAAAGAGTTATTAAAATATTATTTGTGTGACATTAAAGCTGAAGTTTCACGTACACACTCTAGGGACTTCAGACTTATTTAACAGCTTGTAAAAAAGGCATAATAGGTTCCCTTTAAAGGAAGCAGCTTTATAGTGTTAAACATTATGGCCCCAATAGGCGCAAAGTGCAAAGCGCAGGGCGCAAAAGCATTAAGGGTGTGTCAGAATCCACTTTTGCTATTTTAAGGATGGAAAAATTTGCTCTGCGCCATGGCGCATGGTCTAACAGGGTTGAGCTTATTCTTTTAATGAGTTATGGGTGTGCTTTGAGAATAAACCAATCAGAGTCTCATCTCCCATTCCCTTTATGAGTCAGTTGCGTTGCTCCATGGCACATTTGCTATTTACATGGCGGACTTTGTAAGTGGAAAAACTGAACACTTCACTAGCGAGAAAACAGCTAAACAGAGCATCTACAGCGCGAGAATGAGAGAATGAGCCTCCTCATTTTTTACTTTCACTTTCACTCTCGTGGATAAGGAAACGTGTTGTACGCACAAACATCCATTTGCCTATACATAATTAATTTAGTTTGTTAAGCACAAAGATTTGTTTCAAAACTATTTCTAAATTCAGTTCTAATTTCCAGCAAACGAATAAATGAACAGTAATAATGAAGTGTGGTCAAAAAGCTGAGTTATATCCAAATGCACTTGCTATGCCCCATATGGTCTAAAACCTGACAGGTGGACAAATCTAAGCTTGTTTTTAATAAAACAAATATAAATATGCAACTAATAAATAATACTGCTAATAATAATAACATTATACAAAACAATTTGTCATGAATAAACTGAAAAGACCCTGATATGAACATGGCATGAAGGCAGTGGTTTTTATATTTATGTAGAAAGTAATAATAATTGTAATATTTTAATCCTTTAATTTTTTTTCATTAGTAAAGATATTTGTGTATCGCTCTACATCCTGTGTGTATTAAGCAGTGTTTAACTAACGTGTTTTGCGCTGGACCTTCTCTTAGCTGGTCTATTAAACAGTAGCAATGCGCCTCAACACCTCCTTTTTTACACCAGAACGCCTGTGGGCGCACATATGAGCGCAAATGCATTTGCGATTTAAACAGCGTGGTGCAAAACGCCAAAATGACTCTTGCGTCGAGCTAAAACTAGCAAACAACGATTGCGTCGCGCCTTGCGTTGCATTGCACCGGGTGTATAATAGGGCCCCAGATGTCTATTCAATTAGAATTGCACTTCAATTTCTACTATGAAGAATTTATATTTTACTTGCAGATAACTGACTTTGAACAATTGAACATAAGGAGAGCAGAGCAGCAGAGCCACACATACAAGACATCACAACAGACAGGTAGTCAAAAAGTGTTTACAAGCAGGAGAGAACTGTTCCAGGACATTTACTCTGGCAATTTAAAAAAAAAAAAAAAATTAAAAATGACCTCCAGTAATAAATCTCTAAGAGATAACTAGTAAGAACAATTGTTGTTAATGTTTAGAAATGTTTGTACTGGTCAAGTTACATACTTTGCTAAAAAAAATTTACACACAAAAAAAATCTATATTATCTCTGAAAAATATTATAAATATAACAAAACAAGTAGAAAGTAAAGCTCTGTCAGTTATTCTGAGTCGGACAGCACAGATGAGGTTGCTTTTCAACGGCAGACACCAGGGAGGCGCAAGCCACGGAGCACGTTAGATTTGCTGGAGGTAGCACTTTCCACGTGCTTTTAGATGCAATATGTGAACAGGGCCTAAGACTGAAAGCCATTAAAGCCATTAAACGAGAGTGCTTAAGCAATTGCTAATGAGCAAGCGCCACAAGGCCCAGAAGCAGCAGAGCTTTTATTATGCCACAATCCACAGCTTCTGGTCTGTGGCAGTAGGTATTGTCTCTGCGGTCAACTTGCAGATCTTATGCAAATATCCACATTGCTATAATCCCATGCTTTCTCTTTTTACCCTTGTCAACTGTTCACTAACAAGATACTTGTGTTTTTCAGTTTTATTTTAAGAGAATAAAAATTGATGAACTTTTATGAAATTAAACTTTATAGCGAATAAAACTTCTATTGGTGTATATTGGGTCAGTAACAGAGCATTTCTTTTAAAGGTGCAGTATGTAAGTTTGACACCCAGTGGTTGAACTAGGTATTGCAGTCCTGAATCATAATAAAGGTACGCCGGGTTGCCAGTTTGAGGGATTTTAAACTGTGTTCTAAATAAAAGCAACGACACGCGATTGAGGGAATATTCTCCATATTAAAAGGAGTTTTGGTTCTAACCAACACCTCGAATTGATTTATTAGAAGCGGCTTCTATTTCTCACAGCTGAACAACAGAAACCTATGACAGATCACCTCAGGTAAGCCTCGTGTGCTTTATTCAGTGCTAAATGCTAACAATGCGAGTTTGAATGCATTTTACATGACGTGTATTACCATATACTGAAAGCAGAAAGTTCACTTCACCTTTAATGATGTTAAAGAGGGTTAACATGTATTAAATAGATTCTAAACCTTACCGTTTTGTGAGTGAGTGCATATTCTGTGCTTCTGAAAGGCTGTATTTAAATTTCTGCCGTGTTTTGTGGTGCAAACAGCCAAATGGCTCATCACTCATAACAATCTCGTCACAGCGTGTTGTTAGGACACGCGATGTAACCTGCTCACGTTCCTAATATTTATGTCATTTGCTAATTAACGTCATGTGGAACTGAATCTGTCTCATTTTGACATCTGATACTTTCCACTACACTGTAGCATTTCGCTCATGGACGCATGCTTTCAGAGTCTTTCTGAATGAATGAATGAATGAATGAATGAATGAATGAATGAATGAATGAATGAATGAAATATGCTGTTTTCCAACAAGGCAACCCGGGGTGCTGAATTATAATTGGTTAAACTGGCATGTGCATGTGAAAATTACCTAAACAAAGACATCGTTCCGGCACGGAAAAAAGCATTTTCAAAGCAGAATATCTGACTTCAGCATTGTTTGTCAGTTAAACAAGTATGTTCACTTGGGATGTTTCTTAAATATCTGCACACATATTATTGTATTTTTATGCTTTAGAAGAGTCAAAAACTTACATACAGCACCTTTAAACCAGTAAATCAACTAAAGCGTCCTGTACACATCTTACAACCTTTTACCTTATGATGGCGGAACATTAAAGGGCTATTGTGAAGAAACGGCACTCTACACCACAGCTACAGCATGACATTATGAAGGGGCTAATCACTACTGAACAAAATGAACAATAATAACAATGATTGCCAATCACAATGCACACAATTTGAGCATACAGTACATACATTCAGTGTGTACTTATAATAAACTATTCTAATGGTACCATAGTTAATATTGTTGTTCTGGATGTGAAAATGCATAGACACAACCAGGGGCGATTTTAGGATTTTCATTTTAGGGGGGCTCAGCTCCTTAGGAGAAAAAAAATTTAATTATATATATATATATATATGTAAAATAAGTAATAATTTAATAGTAATACACTTAAAAATGTTTGACTAATATGGTAGGATTGTATGCTAAACTAACAGTATTCCACTGTATTATATAGACGCGCATAGTCATTTTGAGTTCTGAATGAGTCAAATAGCCTCAACAAACCTGTTTACTGTAGTAAAAGCCACTTTATATGTTGAAGTAAAATTTTAGTTTCCATGTATTGAATAAATAAAACCACTTTTCTAATTAAATGGCATATATATATATATATATATATATATATATATATATAATTATTATTATTATTATTATTTTTAACTAATTCACATAATTCACTAAATCATAATATTAACAAAGGAAATATTTTTAATACAAGACAACACATGATGTTTCTTTCTCTGTCAGTTAAAATGAGTAAATTCACTAGTGGTTCTGTCACTGTGTTTTATCCTTTTTGTGCATGACTGTTTAATAGATAATGCCACATGCACTGTAATGTGTTTTATAATGATAATTCATTTGAAATAAAAATAGTAAAATGTTCGTTAAGATGCTACATCCCCTCTAAAATAGGCCTAGCAACGCCCATGGACACAACAACGACAATAGCACCACCACAAGATGTGTTGAGTCACATGCACTAAGCATCACATGAAATCATGAACACACAAACACCAGACATTTCCCCACAGAACTAAAGTAAATTCTTTCAAGTTAATGGGATAGTTCACCCAAAAATGAAAAATTACCCACAATTTCCTCTCCCTCAAGTGGTTCCAAACTTTTTAGTTTTTTTTTTCTGTTTAACACGAAAGAGGAAAACATGTAACCACTGACCTACCTAGTAGAAAAAAAAAACAAATACTATAGAAGTGAATGGTTACAGGTTTTCAGCATTTTTCCAAATAAGTCAAACAGGTGAGGGAAGAGTAATTGATGACAATTCTCCATTTTGGGTGAACTATCACTTCAAATATTAAAAAATATATATATTCTGCCTAATTTTAGTTATTTTTCCACTTGGCTGTTAATAATTATGTAATTAAGTTCCTTGATTTCATTTATTCTGGTCTCGATTTGTGTACCCTTCTCTAGTATTGATCCTGAAAGATTTTCTGTGATAGTACTAGATGTGCATTAAACACATTCAAAATCCACAATTTATTAAACACCAAGCCTCTCCTCCAACCCCCAACATTTTAATCAAAACAAAAACTCCATTCTACAAGGATGGGTCAATGCCAAGCACAAAGGAATCAGCTAACCATGAAAGATTCTCCAAGCGTTAAAGCACCCATCAACGCCAACAACAAATGGCTTCAATAGACTCTCAACACTTTTCGGATGACTCTTTTTGAAAAGCAAAGTACTTACATGACACTTTTACTAAAGAGATATTGTGCGCAAACATTACAGAGGTAGTTCAACCAAAAAAATCCAGTTAATTAACACTCCCAAGCCATCCAAGACGTAGGTGATATTTTTCTTCAGTAAAACATTCCTTACAAACATATTTTTGTCACCTGTTAGCAGACCACTGTAATCCACACGTGAGTCCAGCTGTGCTCTCAGAGCGGGGAATTGAAAACAAAACCTTTGTTGCAGCACATTTATAAACGCAACACTGACGACCCATGTCTCCAAACAATTCTTCTTCTTCCACTTGTTTTATTTGCAGTTGGCAACTCAATGTGGCGTCTCTCTGTCGTCTGAACAGGTAAAAAGAGTTTTCGAAGCTATATCATGCATATTAATGAAGTTGCATCTCATTCACAATGGAGCGCACTGATTGATTCAAACCAAGTCTATTTCTTGAATTAATGATGAAAACTCAAAGGGGTCACGTTGTAGCCGCTGGTACACACATCAGTCTCCACGCTGAAATTTACACAAGGATCTAATCGCCGTGATGTAGCTCCAGAATATCTTTTTTAAACCAGAAGAATAAATTTGCCTGAAATAACGCAAAACCAACCAATTTTCACTTTTTTGTTTGTTCTAATAGTGCTTTTAACTGTGTGGGAAACATACAGTGCATCTGGAAAGTATTCATAGCGCTTCACTTTTTCCACATTTTATGTTAGAACCTCATTCCAAAATGGATTAAATTCATTTATTTCCTCAAGATTCTACATACAATACCCCATACTGTAATGACAATGTGAATAAAGAGTTTTTTGAATTGTTGCAAATTTATTCAAAATTTAAAAAACCTGAAAAACATGACCATAAGTATTCACAGCATTTATTGTAAAGCTCTAAATTGAGCTCAGGTACATTCTGTTTCCACTGATCATTCTTGAGATGTTTCAGCAGCTTCATTGGAGTTCACCTGTGGTAAATTCAGTTGATTGGAAATAATCTGAAAGGGCATACACCTGTCTATATAAGGTCCCAGGGTTGGGACATGTCAAAGCACAAACCATGAAGTAGGGATGCACCGATACCGATACCAGTATCGGGTATCGGGTCGATACTTGGTTAAAATACTCGTACTCGTATTGGACATGAAAGGCCGATACCACGCACCGATACCGCTGAACAGTAATTCACTATGGATGTGATTTGTTGCCCTACCTGACTTCAGAGTCTAAATGTATTAATTAGCCTAATGTATTATATGTTAATAGCTTAGTCCTTTTAAACAATCTGTTTATAAAATACATTATTAACCAATCTATAACCTAGGCTACTGAAGAATAAACCGAATATGAAATATGATCCTTGCATAATGATCACAGCTAAGCACTCAAACAAGCTAGCACTCATTTTATATATAAACTATAAATAAAAAAATTAAATAAATTTTAAGAAATGAAACATGTAAAAAAAAAAAAATCTAAAGACTACAGGCTAAATAAAAGCGCCTGAGTTTAAACATCACTGCGGTCACCGCGCGCGTGTCAGTTTACAGCTTCTGTAGAGATCAGACAGCTTTTACAGACCACACAATCTCAAACACCATGTAAATGTATAAATATTTCGATAAGTATCGTTAATGTAATATTTATAACGATATGATCTTGCTTGTGGTTAAATCGATACCGGCTTTGAGCTGTCACGCGCGCTTTTTCAGCAGCTGTTGACGCGCACTTCGGCGTACACACAAGACAGACAGCAGCATACACTGGCAAGACAAGTGCTGAACTTCACGGCCCATATATTTTATTTAGGGGGGATTGTGTTGATGTTGCAGATGAAAGTCAGTACGTTGGGGCGCGTTTGCCGCCAACACTATTATATATTATAGGTTGCCTCTATATGGACGCGCCGGCCCTGGGTGCACAGTATGAGTACGTTTACACACTGCATACACAGGCCTACACATCTGGTGTGTTATGCATTGCATGTTTTAAATGACAGCGAGGCATGCTACATTTAGTTATTATTGTAAAATATACCTTATAACTCAGTACACAGTAAAATAATATTTTTGAATGGCTTGCCTTGGCAGCGCATATAACCGCTAAGCTTAAACAGCTAAGCATATTTTTATTCATATTAAAACAAATTAATACAAACTAGCCACCCTTTGATTTTTTTTCGTTTCCGTATATTTTTTATCAAACGAAAAATGCAATGAATTGTTGATTTTGGTTTTTAATTTTATTAGAATTAATATAGTTATTAGGCTACACAAACTGTACATACCATCGGCTCTGATTGCGTCAGATATCCTACAGATAGCCTAGGCTTTTTGGCTCAAAGACATTTATGCCTATAAATTTCAGTGCTGTATTTTGACAGATTTCACAAAGGCTTCAGCTATTCTGTAAACTGGTACCAGCCTCCGTTTTGCGGCTTGACTTGTGCTGCGTCTCCGTATCAATGTCTAGATGACAGCGAGAGACAGATAAGATCAGACTTCAGTTTCGATGTGTGGCCGCACGACACAGTTACTTTACTGCAGTTTTTAAATATTGGCTCATTTAAATTAACTTTTCATTGGATTAAAAGCCGAAATATTGCCTGACATAAACAACTTTCGGTTTTAGAAGAGCGAGGCTTCAGTGAAGACGCACACACACACAGGATACACTTTTGAGGTCTATTCATTATTGATTTTTTAACATTAAACGCATAATAATGAAGTGCAAAAAAGAACAGCTGGACTTCGGAAAAAGAGATCACTGCGGTTGCCACGATGGTTGCTTTGTTTTTCTGCAGTTGGCTTTGTCAGTGGCTCTGCATTGCGAAATCACTTTTATTTTAATTAAACAAGATTATTTATTAATAAACATTGTGAGTTGATGGTCGCGTGATTTTTAAAATGAGCTATTAACCGCAACCCACCCATAAACATCTAGTACTTTTTGATTAATTGACCGCGGATCAAAGGCAGGACTCATGAATATGAAAGAATGGTGCAAAACAGTGTTTTATGCGTCCCCAATATGCAATGACAGTGACTCTATAAGGTAACGTACACTGCACACACCTTGTGTAATGTGTGAAGTTGTGCACACATGTAAGCCGCAAGGATATCTCATCCTTTAAATGTCCATGCTTAATCGTTAATAGACAAGGTCTGGGTTCGCAGGGTTTTCAACAATGTGTGTATTTTTTTGGCTTGGAACAGCCTCCTGTTAAAGATTTTGGTGTTCATCCTTGCTACAGGCAAAAAACAAAAAACAAAGCAAAAAAACGAACAAATAAACTTAGTTAAAACCAAATCTATGAAGTATCGGTATCGGTATCGGCGAGTACACAAATCAAAATACTCGTACTCGTATCGGTTTGTAAAAAAATGGTATCGGTGCATCCCTACCATGAAGACAAAGGAATTGTCTGTAGACCACCGAGACAGGATTGTCTTGAGGCACAAGACTGGGGAAGGGTACAGAAAATTTTCTGCTGCTCTGAAAGTTCCAGTGAGCACAGTGGCCTCCATCATCCATAAGGGAAAGACGTTTGGAACCACCAGGACTCTTCCAAGAGCTGGCAGGCCATCTAAGCTGAGTGATCGGGGGAGAAGGGCCTTAATCAGTGATCAATAACCCGATGGTCACTCTTTCTGAGCTCCAGTCTTCTTCTGTGGAGAGAGGAGAACCTTATAGGAGGACAACCATCTGTGCAGCAATCCACCAATCAGGCCTGTATGGTAGAGTGGAGAGGTGGAAGCCAGTCCCCGCCTGGAATTTGCCAAAAGGCATATGAAGGACTCTCACACCATAAGAAACAAAATTCTCTGCTCTGATGAGACTAAAATTGAACTATTTGGAGTGAGGATTTTTCAGCAGCAGGAACTGGAAGACTAGTCAGGATAGAGGGAAAGATGAATGCAGCAATGTACAGAGACATCCTGAATAAAAACCTGCTTCAGAGTGCTCTTGACCTCAGACTGGGGCAATGGTTCATCTTCCAGCAGGACAATGACCCAAAGCACACCGCCAAAATATCAACAGAGTGGCTTCACAACAACATGGTGAATGGCCTTGAGTGGCCTAGCCAGTGCCCAGACCTAAATCCTATTGAACATTTCTGGAGAGATCTGAAAAATGGTTGTACACTGTCGCCTCCCATCCAACCTGATAGAGATTGAGAGGTACTGCAAAAAAATTGGGCAAAAATTCCCAAAGACAGCTGTGCCAAGCTTGTGGCATCATATCCAAAAAGATTTGAGGCTGTAATTGCTGCCAAAGGTGCATCAACAAAGTGTTTAGCAAAGGCTGCGAATACTTCTGTACATGTGATTTTTCAGGTTTCTTTATTTTTAATAAATTTGCAACAATTTCAAAAACTCATTTTTTCCACATTGTCATTATGGGGTATTGTGTGTAGAATTGAGGAAATAAATTAATTTAATCCATTTTGGAATAAGGCTGTAACATAAAATATGTGGAAAAAGTGAAGCACTATGAAGACTTTCCGGATGCACTGTATATGACTGTAAACATCTCAAAAAATGTGTTTTGGTGTTTCGTGACCCTTTAAAAAAAGATTTATAGCTGAAACTGTTGTCCTCTGATATCCCCATAATGAAAGTCAGAGGATGCCTGCAATCAACGAGATAAAAACACAATCATATTTCTACCAGCGGCTCCTGATGATGGACTGAGGTCTTATGAAGCGAAGCGATCACTCAAACTGAACATTGTTTACTTTTTTACTGTTACACTGAAGAAGAAAAAGTCAGTCATGTCTTAGATTGCCTGAGGAAAAGCAAATTAACTGGAAAGTTTTGGGCACACTATCCCTTTAATGGGCAGAAGAAGCATGAGAAAGTTCAACCTGCCCAGGCTGGAGACATTTGACTATTTCTAGAATGTCAGAGCGCAGTAACAGGTGAGAGACAGACAGATGCCGAAATCACATGCTTAATGAAACCAGCTCAAACCACCAGAATAAATCAACTGACAAACACACTTCCTGGCCGATAATCCACTTGAGGTGAGGAAATCAAAAAGGGTGTGTGTTGTGTCACCAGCTGTGGTTGGGGGACCGCAGGGCATATTTGAGTCAGCTGGGTCTGCGGTTACAACAGATAGCTGAGGCAGCACAAACTATGTCTCTTTTATACACACTACTACATGTCTCAACTCTTCCATCAGCCTTTCAGCAGCTTGACACCATGTGGGAACATCGGGATGACATATCCAGCGCTCCTGGCCTCAGTAATTCATCTCCATACTTAAGACTTGTGACACATGCGCACACACACATTGGGTTTTCATGTTTAAGGGGAGCTCCTTATAAATGTAACGATATTTTGTACTGTACAAACTGCATTTTCTCTCCTCTAATCCACAACATTCTGCATTTTAAAGGATGTATTATTCAATAAGTATGATTTATGAGTGGATTTCCACATGGGTTATGGGTTGGGGCGTTAAAAAAATCCCCACAAAGTCAAAAATTGACTTTTGGTCCCCACAATGTAGTCAAAACCAGTACCACACACTCAAAAAAAAAACCCATGATTCTTATTAAACCAGTATTCATGACACATTTTACAAAAAAAGTTTATTGAATTATTAACAACTGTACATGATCAGTGCTGACACAGTTTTGCTACATACTTTGGTGTGAAGTTGAGAGGTTGTGAAAGGCAGGCGGGTCATGTTTTTTGTGTGCGTGTGTCATATTAAAGACCGAGTTCGCCATGACCGGTTCTGCAGACACCAGTTCCTACAGTTACACAAAAAGGGGTAAGCTGGGATCAGGTTTAAAAGTGACGATCTCCTCCCTCCCTCGTGTGCGCACGCTTTCACACCGAGCTTCCACCAAAGTCAAGTGCAGGCAATGAATAGATTCATTATAAAACTGGCTCAACTTGTACAGAAGCGAATCCCGATGACTCGGATCACTCAGAGAATCTGGTTCACGTCAATCTGAGGCTGAAAACAGGCTCTTTAGGGGTGGCGATCTCTACAGCAGAAGTAAGCTGTCGATCACTGCGGTGAGTCATCTCCCATTTCAACAGCAGCCAACTATAGTGGAGCCGCTTATGGGATCGGTTGGCAAGTTACTCATCGCAGTGTGTGATCCACGCCGAGTCAGCATGTTACAATCACACTTCATTATCTGAATTCCTCTTTCCGACGAGATGCCACACAATGCAAAGGGCACAGACAAGTAGTACAGTTAGTCACTCTCCCAGTTTAATACCGCTTTTGATTTACACACGACTCTTCATTCATGGGCTGCTCTGCATTTAGACTTCTGCAGGATTCCAGTTTGATCCGGTTTTCCATGAACAGCACATGGGCTCCAAAAGCAAAATAAGAATTACAAAAATTATCCAGGAAGGTTTTTCCCCCTCCTCTTGAGCCTTTTAGGAAATGGCCAGCCCAGAGAGTGTGCTTACAAATTCAAGAAAAAAAATGTGTCCTAATCTACATTCATCAAGCATTAAGGACATGAGGACAAAGAAACCCATCACAAGTATATCAGGACATGGAAATATATATAATTATATATATTTATAAAACGTCTTTATTACTCCATATATACACTTTTTAACAAATTGTCCAGGGAGCAGGAGGCTAAAACTGAAGCACTGCTTCATATTACATCACAGATCATTCACTGTTGGTTAAAAGGAAGGCGGTTTGGGGGGGAAATACTATGGAAGGAATAGGCACACACAACCCCATGAGCAGACCAATAGCAAAGGCAAGACAATATTTACTACATTAGTGCCGTCAGGGAGTCCTTGGGACAGTTTAACACATTTCCATGTGGATTTGTTGAGGATCATTCCACTGCTGTAAGAATCCAGGTGTGATCAAAATTTAAAAAAAAAAGCATCTGGGAAGTGATCCCAGTGGATCAACCGATTCCTAACCTGGGTTCCTACTGTAAAGGTGGATGACTGATCCCTTGAATCCATCAAAACAAATCAGGCCCATCCATAGGTCTTTAGTTCTGGTGAAGCAGCGAGTTTAGTAGATGACTTCATACACAGTGGCCTTCTTGTCTCCAGATCCCGTCACAATGTACTTATCATCAGCCGAGATGTCACAGCTCAGGACAGAGGACGACTCCTTGGACTGTGGACGGAAGAAAGCAGGAAAATGATTAGCTGACATGATATACTGTATGTTTTCATTCAAAAATGCTAATTAACTTTATGCGCAAAACTGGAATATTGCATTGAAGATGTGCGAATAAAGCAGAGTTTCCATCCAATGACCCAAAGAGAACAAAAGTACCCCTTCCTGATTAACTGGCGCCAAATATCAACAGTAAAAATGGAATTTGCTGTGGAAGGAGAAGCTGCGTGAATATTTTCCTTATTTACCTCAGAAGATGATGTCGACATGCAATGAAGGTGTGGTGCTGTTTAAAGGAGTGAGACGCGGAGCACAGATGCAGTTCTAGAGGTAATTAATAATATAATAACACTAATAATGAAACAATTAAGGGGTTTTAAAATAACCAAAACAACATTTTAGATGTTTTACAATCTGCTCAGCTTGCTAGTTTGTCCGTTCACACACATTTTTATCATCACATGATCTCATAACAAAATCACATGACCTTTTTTTACTGTGCATACTAGAATTTGTTTTTTTATGCTCGTATCCAAAATAAAAAATAGGTGGATGGAAACGTAGCTTGTGACATGAAATGCATGTCAACGTTATTACCTTCTAAACTGCAGCATTTAAGTCACTCTCAGAGGCAAATATAGGTGTGTTATAAATAGACAGTTGGGAATGTATGCGAGTGGCGCGGCAGTGTGTCAGCTAGATTTCTCCTTGTATTAAACTGTGCTAACTGCATTAGTCAGATTGAAAGCAGCTGGAATGTGTGAAATGTGCAGAAAGAAACGAGAATTGTTGTAAACCTTTTAAAAGATTTAATTCCACCTGTTTGCTGCAATGAATAAATTATTTTATGAATGTTAGAAATGTGTTTTTATTTCAATAAAGAATGAAACATTTGAATTTAACGGTTTCATGTACAGAATGTGTTTGGAAAGTGTAGAGAATGAATTTGGTATTATTTTGTTTTTTTAAATGCATTTTCTACACTAAATTTAGGCTGTTTTCTAAAAAAAAAAATTTAAATAGCTTTTTTGGGGGTTTATTTGTACTGTTTAAACTAAACTTGTAAAAAATTGCAGCCTGTCAAAGCATATACTTTATCAAAAGTACATTTCAGGTTTCAACAAAAACAATGGTCAGCTTTAATTTTAGTTTGTAGTTTACAATTATTAAAACTTATCATTGCTTCATAATCTCATTGACTGTTTGTATATGTTTTATTATTAGAGTTAATTGACAAGAAAGTTCATTCATTTAAAAAGAAAAAAAAAAATTCATTCAACTATTCATTTAAAATAAGTTTTCTGTAAAGCTGCATCTTCACATAAGAAAAAAGTAGGCAAAGAGTCTGGGAAAAAAAGCGTCAATGAATGCCTGAACAGAAAATTTCACACTACAAATCAAACAAACATTCCCAATTTAAAGAACTTTTGGAGAGGAAATACAGTATTGACTGACATACCTGGAAAATGCTGGCACCATAGGGAGTCCTCCAGGCATTCAAGAGATTGTCCTTCCCAGTGCTCACAAACCATTTACCTTTAGGAAATGGAACAAACACACATGCACTAATGGGTACAGAGTCAAGGTTGATCTGAATGACTTGATTCACTACAGCTCGACTTATTTGGAAGTAGAGTGAGCCATTAAGAGAGAGAGAGGGGGGGGGGGTGTACAAAGTGCAACCTGGCCAAAGTAAAATGGAAAAACACCACTGAATACAAAGCTAAAGCTGAAGTTCGTATGTCATGTTTTGGCCATATTTTACATTAAGTCTAAGCTTTCATCCCTCATTTATTCTCAGGTGCAAGATGTTGCACTTTATGTAAGGTAAAGTAACGGCGTCTTACCACAGTAGGCAAATTTGAGGGAGAGGACACAGCTCTCGTGCAGGTGCAGCTGGTACTTGTCAGGCTTGGTGTGATGAAGCACCTCCACATTACTGCTCTCCATTCCCACAGCCAGCCACTCGCCCGTCGGACAGTAGCCCAGAGAGAAGATCTGAAAGACAATAAATAAATAAATAAATAAATAAATAAATAAAATGTCACATGCTCATCTAAAGCATGAAGCTTGTGGAGTATTTATTATAACCATTACAGAAAGAAAGGATCAAGAATACAGGTGATAAAGTATAGTGGTATGATATTTGGATTTTACTGGTGGTTGTTGGGCACATTCCTTTAAAAGAGTAATTAGTTCTAGTTACTTCTCACAAATAGTAACCAAGTTAGTACATGAGTTACATAATTATAAAAGTAACTAACTACCAGGGAAATGAACTATTGCGTTACTTTAAAAAAAAAATCTACTTGTCAAATGACTATAAAATAAATATAAAACATTGACCACTAATCTATACTATTTCAATGTGGTTGTGGGACAATGTGAGAGACAACCATCAAACATAACATATCATTATAAATATTATCATTACTATAAATGCATAAGAAATCACAATCAATGGTTTAGAACTTTAAGTATTTATTAAACAGGCCACAACTAATTTTGTGGCGGCATGTGACGACGTGAGGTGCTTCATTAGATTAGAATTAACTTGTCACTGACACAAAGACGCTTTTTTTTTCTGGGCATAAGTTGCACGATACATAAACCTTCTTGCCTTTCACCTCAACGAGGGAAAAGTAGTGCTTATATTTCCAGTGGGCAAAAGCTACCTTTGAACTTGCTGCATATGCCATTGTTCTTACTCCTGCTCGTTGATGTGTGCAACTGACTGTGCGTGTGCTTGTGTTTGAACATCCGCACTACTCTGCCTCTGCTTGGCAAACAATGGAAATGTACTCGAAGCCAATCATCACGTTCTCAGTTACACCACATTCACAGACAAGCCAATCATCATCACTGGTTGGTCATGTGTCCCGCCATAGCCCCGAACACACACACACCCACCCACCTCAGAGAAAGAGAGGTCCTATGGCTGAGAGACGCAGCTCACATGAAAACTTATTCAAAGACTTATTTCACCCATATATTATCAAAGCTAACATGCAACATGAATCAGCACTTTAACAATTGAGAAGTGAGCTTTTCCACACACTCATACTACATTTTCCATCACAGGTGCATTTTTAAGGTGTATAAGTGTGCATTAAGCTTACCTGTGATGTGAAGTCGTGCTGCTGAAGCTGTCGTCCCTCTCTCAGGTCCCAGGACCGTACCGTGTTGTCCAGTCCACCAGTCCACAGTTTGGTGCCATCATGGGAAATATCTATACAACTCGCCCCATCTGTGTGTCCCTGGAACTGCCTACAAACATAAACAATCATGCATTCTTTTATTGCATCAGCAAAACACACATACATTTTCATATATCACAAAGACAATTTTGCACATGGCAACACCCGTGTGATTCCTACCTCACAAGGGTTTGGTTATGAAGGTCCCAGACGGCAATATTTCCATCACTGCAGCAGGAGAAGCAGACCTTGGCGTCAGGGCTGATTGCCAGCGCATAACAAGCCGGGGCAGAAGAGGTGAGCTCTGCTTTGATACGAGGAGTCTGAGAGGCCAAATCCCATATGGTCAGAGTGCTGGCTTCCCCTCCAACAATCAGAGTACGGCCATCCGGAAGCAGCTTACAGGAACGGATATAGTTATCCCTGTTCTGAAGAGAAAAGAGGGGAGTTTTTAAAAAAAAAAAACATTTTCAATAATAATTTGTATTTTAGATATAGTTTTAATTTTCATGGCAATCTCTGAATAAATTACAAAAGCTATTGACCTTATTGCTGGCATACGAGCAGACACAGTTATTGGAATCTTTTTGGCTCAAGACTTCTGATCCCATTCATTTCTATTGATTTTTAGAGGTTAAAAACAGCTCGTTATGCTGCCTCATGTTGCAAACTGATGTTTTCTTATTATATTATTCTTCTGTTTATGTTTGGTCATAAACACACTTCATTGGAGAGCAAAACGTTTTCTGCAGTTTATCATTCCTAGTCAATTCTCCCATAGGCAACAGAATAAGCATGGGCCGGTATAAGACTCTAACAGTATGATAACCTTGGATAAAACTATCATGTTTTCACTGTGTTGTGAATACACATTGCACTTTTTGCACCAGAGACTTCTATTCATAAGCATGCGAATGCGGCTGACAAGAAACGCAAGCATGTGCGACAAGTTTCACATTTCACTGCATTCGAAAGTTCAAGCTTGGTGAATTCTTACCTGCGAAATCACATCAGGGGATTGTGTGAGACCAATAGAAGATAATTTAAAATAAGAAATTTAACAGAGCAATTGCTCACTTTTATTAATGTCTAATCATATTGTTTAACCCCGCCCCTTTTCGCAGCGCCATACGAATTTTGCAAGCACAAGCTCTCGTGTGACCGCAGCTTAAGTCGCTTTAGAAAAAAAAAAATGTCTGCGTAATGACTAAATGTAAATGTAATTTCCATGACTTTTCCAAAACCTTTTCTGTTTTTCCAAAACTTTTCCAGGCCTGGAAAATGCCATTTCAAAATTCCATGACTTCTCCGTAGTTAATCCTGATTATATTTTATTTTGAGAAACATTTATAATATTTTGGAACAGTAAACATGTCAGGCTAAATAATTTAAATGAATCAATGACTTCTGCTGTTTTCATTAGTTTCTAAAACACAGATTTCTTTACAATATAAAACAGCATTTCTGCATATCTTTTCTGCTGGAGATACTGTTATATCTTACATATACCATAAGAACGCCATGGCAGAAAATTTTGGTGGTTTTAAAACCTTGACTTTTCCAAACCGTGGTATACCTTGAAAACAGTTATCGTCCCATGCCTACAACAGAATCCAAAGTTCTAAAACAATCGCAAAAATGAGCGTACTTCCACATTGCAGAATAAGGTCAATGCAATTATCAAAAAGTTAGGAAATCATAAAACATGTTTAGGTGACACATTTTTAAATAAATCAGCAAAACACCCATTTAAGATTAGTCTATTTAGATTAAAAAAGTGCAGTGCAATAAAAATGTTTTGCATTGCAAAAAAAATAAAAAATACCCCTCAGTAATCAGACTGAAGAGGTAAACCAATCAAAATGGCAGGGCTGAAAAGCAGCAGTTCAGCTCCCTGTTATTTGCTCTGGCTCTCTAAATCCTGTCTAACCTGTGTTTATGAAGGTTAATCGAGGAGTAGAGGCGGCCGATAAGAGGGCACCGAATGCTAAGTGGGCAGGGAAAAGCTTTTAGGGGGGTTTTAGTTGCAGCACCAGGATGAAGCACATTTTCAAATTAGCAGGAGAATTCTAGATCTGTTCCTGAGGGAGATCAATAACTCTGGGCTTTCAGACAAATTAAATCACTTTATAATGGCTGAACAGCTCATCAAATACAAAGCTTTCTGCACTATGGAGTAAACGCTGCCTGGGACAGAAAGTTACATAGACTAACGGAGAGCCATCGTGGTATTTTTCACCACTACACATAGCCTGCAGATTGGTTCTTTATTTGGCAGAGGGATTAAAGGAAGGATAAAGATTAAAAATAGAAATGTCTAAAAAACTGAACGAGAGTGGATTTGTACTTCAGAAAGGATAATTCAGATATAAGCCTGGTAATTTGTGTGCACTGATTAGACAACGTCGGGTTTTTTTACCAAGCAGTCGAGTTGCGAGACAGGGCTCTTGCTGCCGGGTTGACTGATGTCCCAGATCTTCACACAGCCCTTGCCACCAGTGTAGACGTGCCGTGTGGGGTTGCTGATGGTCACGGCGCACACAACCTCTCCGTGGCTAAGTGTGTTGATCTGGCGAGCATGACGAGGAATGCCTGGACCAATCAGAGCATCAGGAGGAAACGGAACTGGCTGCATCTGGCCATCCGCGCTAACATGGAAGGAGTAGGCCCTGTTTACCAGGAGATGAACCAATGAGATCAAACACGAAGATTAACTACCAACAAGAAAATCTTTAACATGGCCATTCAAAAGTGTGGGGTTGATTTTTTGGTTTTGGGAGAAAAAAATAAAAAATAACATCTTTCATGATCACCAAGGTTTCATTTAATTGATCAAAAAGTAAAAACAGCCATATTTTGAAATATTACAAATTTAAATATGAATTTAATCATTTAAATTGATACATTTTAAGATTAACAAACTTAAAATAAAAAATATAATAATAGTGATAATAATAATAATCATACTTTATTTTTGTGATAGCTACAGTGAATTTGTTAATTTTGTATAATGTTTAAATAAATATAAAAAAAAATATTTATATATTTTTCAGATTCCAGGCCAAAAATGAATTTTCTAAATGGTTTTGCATGGTTGCAGATTCACAGTACTTACGGTTTTCCTCCAGGTATAGAGGTCAGACTTGCTGGCAGAACGGGTGCACGCATGTGGGAATGAGGATCAAAGCCCGGCTGCAACAAGAGACATCTTAGCATAAGAGAGTGAAGCGTGAAAAATACATAAGCTGCAAAACAAACCGGAACGGATTTGACAGTCTAATTTTTTTTCTGCATCAGCTCTATTGTAATATGTTTTTAATATTCTAGTAGAGCACTTGTTCGCACTCCCCTCAAGCCTTTATTAGAAAACCCCAGACAACTGTGTTACTTCCTTTGCCATCAGCGCAAACACAGAGTAGAAGAACAAACGCGGAACAAATGCAAAAGGTAATATTGAACTGGAAAGCTATCCTAACACTGTGAGCATGCCAAGTAAGTTATAAAGTAGAGTTTTCATTCTAAATGATTGCAGTAACAAAGTGAAGAGAGACAACAAGCTTTTGCAACATATTATGCAAATAACAGACATGCGAGTCTTACCATATGTGTGCGTCCATAGGCAGCAGCGGCTGCTGCGCTCATCTGAGGAGAGATGTGAAGGCCAGGATAAACACCCGGACTGGTCAATGAGCCGTTCATCTCTGGATGGTGACCCATCATGAAGGGAGTCCCATATGGTGGTGCAATCGACAAAGGTGTACGAAGAGCAGGTGCTGCTGAGAATATATGAGAAGAAGAAAAGCCAGAGTTGAAATGCCATTAACAAACTTGCAAGTTTGTCTAGTTGGCATAGATCAGGGGTTTCCAAACTTTTCAGCCTGCGACCCCAAAAACAACAATGCCAGTGACTCGCGACCCCCAATATCCTTTGAGGTGGTTCTAAATATACAAACCTTACATGCAACAGGGCACACACACCAACAGGCCCAAATCTATTCTTCATTTAATTTTGGAGATCGTCACTAAGACAATGGTCTCAAACTCAATTCTTGGAGGGCTGCAGCTCTGCATAGTTTAGCTCCAACCACCTCCAACTCACACCTGCTTACTAGTCTGTAGTAGTCTTGAACACCTTGATTAGTTGGATCCTCTGTGTTTGATTAGAGTTGGAGCAAAACTGTGCAGAGCTGCGGATCACCAGGAATTGAGTTTGACACCTATGCTCTAAAACCTTCCTCCATATTAAGTCATGGCTTTTATTTTTAATGTATTTGAGTGTAAAATTCTTGTCACATTGGTCAGAGTTTCCCGGTTTATTTTGCAGAGTCCCGCTCAGCTGTCATGCGTCCTTATTTTAATTTATGACGATTAGCAATAAGACATTATAAAGTGAAAAGCTGTGCTTTAATTTTGAATAATGACATTCACAGACATCGTCACAAAGTATAAATCAGAGGTAAGACTTTCTCATACATAGCCGTTGGCTAGAATTATGCATTATAGGCTTTACATTATAGAGAGAAATAACAGATAAACCAAGAATGCCGTTCGGTCAATTTTCCTAACAGTTAAACAGCACTTGGTAATATTTCAGCATGTTTTTACTTTCGTATCTGACATGAAACGCACATTTACCGGTAGGAATGACATCCTGCCCTACTCATAATTCTCTATTCATATAGCCGCATATGCCTATTACATATCCATAATACCCTGTGATACCCTGGTTCGGATCGTATTGCTTTCCCACTACAATCGTTCCGCTCCAGAGTTCATTTCAATCGAGCCGAGACAACCTCATTCAGGCGATCTAAGACTGATTGTTTTAGCGCGAATACGTGCGTGATTGCTGGATTCATACATGCCAAACGAACCGCGCTAACTGGGGAAACGCTCCAGATTCCAGAACAAAAGCCTAGGTGTGAAAGCACCCCTATTCTATAAGGGTTTAACATTTCTTCTAGCTTTCTTTTCCTTCAAAAATTTACAATTGGTTAGAATGATGATTTGTTAGGATTGAGAATCAGTGTTATTCGTGTCACCTTGTGTGTTATTTTATGCAACAAACTGGACATTTAAATATCAGCAATTTAAAGAATAAAAACAATAATGGCAAAACAAAAATTCTTTCAAAGTTTTCCACAGCTGTATATCTTTATATTGCGTGCATTTACTACTTACTCAGTGCTTCCATGCCAGGTGGTTTTCCAGGATGGGGCCTGAGCCCGGGGGTGTTGCTGGTTCCTGGGGTGGGAGCGTCGTTGCGTGGGGTAGGGGTGTTGGACTTCAAACCTGGGGTGGAGGACTTGTCGTTCTGCGAGATGAAGGAATGGAGATGGAATTAACGGAGCTAAAGCTACATACCACAAATGCTCAAATCCAGAGAGCTCGCTCGCACTAATCCAGTCAAACACTGACAGCTCATTATAGCTGAGAAGGATAAAGCTAAACTTCAGACCGAACCCTTCCCCGAGACCTCATCCTCTCACTCATCTTTAATCACACTCTCTTTTCTCCTGTGCCCTCGGAGGCTAGCTAAGCGCATTGAGATATTAGCCGAGGCTAGCAGCCAAGCCGCTGTTTGTCTGACAGCAGCTGATGTATTCATGTTATGCTTCAAACTGACATCTATGCCGCAGACATGAAGCTGCTTAGAGGAAGAGGGTTTGCGAAGACTTGACACCACAAATGTCCATCCTCAATCTTAATGCTTACATGTGGGTGGTCCTTCGCTTTAGAGGACGGGGTGCTCCCAGAGGACGCCACAGAAGCTGGGCTGTTTGGGGCGTCTTTCTTCAGTGCTCTGGCTTTATCCAGTCCGTTCTCAGGAGGAGAGTGTGATGGGCTGACTCTTGGAGTAGCTGGATCCTACAGTGTGAATAAGAAAAATTAGTCACATGCATAAGAGAAGAAGACCTTCATGACAAAATAGGAAACACAGATGTTACCTCGTTGGACACATCCACCACCAGATCATCACTTTTGTCCCCATCGCTATCCTGTAGTGTACAAACAAGGTAAATTCTTGAGTGATGTGAGAAATTTAGTTATAATTTATATTACAGTAACATTATCTACAATTATGTTAAAAAGTTTGGGGTCGGAAAGTTTCACCAAGGCTGCATTTGATCCAAAATGACTGAAAAATATTATGTAATACTACTAATCACAATGTAAACCAGCCATTTTCTGTTTTAATATTTTTAAAAGTCATTTATTTCTGTTATAAAGTAGCATTTTTAGTAGGTGTTAGTCTAGGTTTCACCATCAGCTGGTCCTTCAGATATCATTCAAACATTATAATCACAATAATGCAATAACAAAATTCACTTGCAGCTAATTTCATCATGTGGCCTTACATATCGGCTCATGTTGTCCTTCTCCTCCACTCTACGCTTCTTTGGATCCAGACTGTATTCAGAAGAGCCTCTGTGTTTCTCACTGGCCCTCAGGCTGTCTGACGGTGATACGGAATTATTCTGCAGACACAAAAAAAACAACACAATGATAAGTGCAAATCACAAATTACAAATAAAAGCTCATCACCGTGGACTTGCTGACACTACAAAACCCCTTAATATCTCCTTTAAAAAAGCACTACATTTAAATATATGTGCAATTCCACTTGGCTCTAAACAATATTTCAGAACTCATCCTTCAAAGCTGCCTCCAAAAACACAAATTGATAGAATCCCCTTGAACACCATGAAGCACAAATATACATTTACACATTGTAAGAGCCTCTCCCTCAGTATAAAGTAGCAGGCACTTTAGGTTCAGCTCATTAGTTGCAGACAGTCAGCTATGCGCAGGACGGCCCGGGCTCTCTCGCCAGCACAAATACAAATATCAGAGGCGACATGGGGCCACCGGTGGCTTTGAGTGAGCCATGTGTGTAAATTCCTCTCTCATACAAGATAAACACAGAAAAGCGAGGGGGTTAAGCCCCAGGCACTGTTAGATCACCCCGTACTCCCTGGCATGGAGGAAAGGAGAGAGCGTGGGGCCTGCCAAGCAAGCAAGCAAGCCCAGGCCCCATGAAGCAAAGCAGGCGGGACAGCTGAGCAAACTATCCCTGAAGAGTGAGGCCTCTAAACCAGCCTGACCACAGCACACTTCAAACATTCTGGCCTAACCCTGCAGCCCTGGGCAACCTGCACACAGCATTACACAACGCCAGTACGCCAAACTGGACAGCAGGGTCAAGCGAAAACTGATCCCTGCGGCATGGAGAGGGGGAGATGGAGAATAACACAGTGAAACGCAAACACTAGACCAGAATAAATGGCCCCTCACCCTGAGAGTTAACCAGCCAGATGACGGCTTGTATTCCTAGCCTCCCGCACATGCCCGGCTCAACTAAAACACAGCAAACAGCCACCCTTTCCCCACAACGTGTGGGCCTGAACTGAGCCCATAAGAGATAGAGTTCACATATCAACCCCTCTGCCAAGACCATTTACAGACTTTGTTATAGAGTAGCTTAGTTAATCAAAATAAAAGTGTAATCGTGATAAGGAAGACCCTAAAATATGTTGGCCCTGTGTTTTTTTAACTAGTGATCAAGTGTTTTTACAGCTCTTTTCACAGTAAACACATGCTGCGTCCCAATTCGCATACTATCCATCCTAAATAGTCATCGAAAATAGAATTAGTATGTCCCCAAATTGTACTGTGTTGAAAAGAGCATGTCAAAGATTCCTGGACGGTTTACTATTTCCGGTAAAAACTTGAAGTGTAGAACCGTCCATACTCTAACCACTAATATTGCCTACAGTACATTGCACATTGGACGAGAATTTGTTTAGAACTACAAGCTCATGTAAAAAGTGTAAACAAAATACAAACATGGCAGACGCGCAAGACCAACCTCCAAGTAGAGAGGCTTCAGTAAAGTTGTTGAATGTCTGTTAATTAATATCTATCCGACTGGAACATGTTTAAACTGTGTTTTCCGTGTTATATTTCATCTACAACAACAACGTGAACTTATATCAAGATATGTTTGGACATTAACTTCTGAATGCATAATTACCCAAAGTCCTGAGGAGATTTCTCTGCATAAAAAAGTCGCAAATGGCAGGTTATCCTGCTGCTGCTTCTCCAATAAGGTAAGTAATTAAATATGAAAGAAATGTGGATAATGTGTCCAGATGATTGACAGGGGACGCAACTAAGCAACATAACGATCTGTTAATGAGGAAGTAGTATCAAAGACTATAGAATACACAAGACATGTCACACGTATAATTTTAAATGGGGAAAAGTGTAAAGGTCAATATGGTGAAAAAAGTCCCACCTACTAAGCCAATCATCGATCGCTATAGACCAGTGGTGTCCAAACTGGTGTCCTGAAGAGTTTAGCTCCAACCCTAATCAAACACACCTGAACCAGCTAATCAAGCTCTTACTAGATATACTAGAAACTTCCTGCAGGTGTTTTAAAGCAAGTTGGAGCTAAAGTCAGCAGGACACCGACCCTCCAGGACAGAGTTAGGACATGGCTGCTATAGACTTACAATACTCTGGGAGAGGGGCTCGGACCAGACGTGAGTTTCTGCAGATTTTGTATGATTTGGACGTTTAGAGATGAAACTAAAGAGACAGTTGTTTAATTTTATTGGTGATTATGAAATGTAACTGTAAGCTTGGCAAGCAGTTTTGGAGAATTTGAGGTCTCCCCATTCAGACAGAATGCCCGAGCATACTGACCGAAAGGTGTGTCAAAGCTGGCCGCCGAGTGAAATGACTTGCCTTAAAGGAACTTTGCTAGTATGTCCCAAAGCTTGCATACTCTTCTGTTACACACTCAAATGTATATTTTTGGTAACACTTTATTTTGATGGTCCATTTGAGTATTAGTAGACTGTCTGCTTAATATCTGTTGACACTGACATTTAACAGTCCTTCAACAGACATTTAACTGACTATAAGAAACTTTGCAATTACATGTCAACTTACACTAACCCCAACCCCAACCCCAACCTAACAGTCTACTTATAATCTAATGATAATTAGTTGCAATGTAACTTAAATTCAACAAACGGACCGTCAAAATAAAGTGTGACCATATTTTTTCCTTTACAAAAAAGTGCATACTTTTAGGGTGCAGTACAAGTATGTGAATTGGGACGCAGCAGGAGTCTCCAACAATCTGGACAAGATGCTAGTTTTCTTTGACACATTAAAGTTATAATAAAGTGCTTTTTGTTGACATCAAATAAGTTTCATGTATAAGATTAGCATTCAGAACAAAACAATACATAATTTATATAAAATAATAATTTTTTAAAAATTTAAAGATCAAAAAAGAGCTATAAATATTAGAATTGTAATTATACAGTAATATAAATGCATTAAAAAAAACAAAGATTTTTTAAATTACAGAATTTAAGTGGACTGTTATAGCAGCATTTCAGGATTTATGGTAGGCATGGGATGATAACCGGTTTCATGGTTAACTGCGGTTTGGAAAAGTCAAGGTTTTAAAACTGCCAGAATTTTCTGTTATACCATTCCTCCGGTATATGTACAGGGTTTTTTTATGTGGTTTTTTTACAACTTTTTTTTTTTTTTTTTTTTTTAAGGGCAACAGTATCTCCAGCAAAAAAAAAGACCCTCCACATCAAAAGTTCCAAAATATTTTAAATGTTTCTTAAATATATATATATATATTGCGTTCATTGGGGAAAAGGTTTTAGTTTTCTACCAAGACATTTAAAAAGAACATATTTTAGAGCAATAACCACAATACTATAATACAGTGATACCATGACATTTTTATCCAAGATTATCATACGGTCACAATCTTAAACCAGCCCATGCCTAATTTATGGTAACATGTACGTTACAATTATCGAAGACAATTACCTAATAATATCAAATTATAATTAATTTATTTATATATCAATCAAAATGTCACTTTATTGCAAAAACAAACACACAAACTGACAAACTGTGTATAGAGTAGGAGAATGTGAAAGCAGAAAGGACAGGAAAGGAAGAGCAGCTGGAGCCACATCGTCCAGAACGCCTTGAGAATGGCAGCGGCTGAGTGGCGCTCCCTCTGTGAGCATGGCTGGGCAGACGGACTCAGTCACTGGGCCAGAGAGTGTGGCACTGCCAGGGCATGATCTCAGTGCCAAGCCCACACTCTCGGCCTGACTGAAAAACCTCTATTCATGCAGAGAAAGAGAGAGAGAGAGAAAGAAGGGGAGACCGATGAAAAGGAGGATGTGGCCAGGCCAAAGGAAGTGATCTCCAGGCAGAAGGAACTCCATGCTCTCCTGGAGGCGACACAAAGGAATCCCGGCAGCTTAAAGCCCACTCACAAACACTCTACAACAATCTCAGTGTTGCTTTTGTCAGCACTAAGCAGCGCATTTCTCTCCCCACCCCCTTCTTCTGCTAATCCAAAAGTAATAAATAGAGCTAGACTGCTCTCTCAGCCTGACAGAGCAACTGAGCGTGTATGTGTGTCTCAGCTGCCGGTTTAATAGGCTGACCTTTTAAGACAGGCTTAACGTGACTCAATAAGCAAAGTCAGAGCAGCGCTATCAGATGACCCGTGACAACAGGAAGTCCTGGCGGGCGGAGAGCAGGACGGCCACTGCTGCACTAAGCGCTAATCAGCAGCAGAGTCTGATTTCTGCAGGCATGACTGCACCCTTTCACTCACACACACATATACACACACATACCTCTATTGCCAAGACAAATCTTTTTGCATATCCAGTTTAAAAGGCGAAATGGGGCAATCCAGCATTTGGGAGACTTTGGTTATAAGAAAACCGCAAATAAACACGACAAGAGATATGGACAGAACCAAAGGAAGGAGTGCACGAGAGCAAAAGAGGCACAAGGAGAAATGGAGGAGGCGGCAATGAGATACGGCTGAATGAGTAAGGTTTATCTGAGCCAGGAGCTGCAGACATGAAGAATGAGCGAGGACAAATCCTTTAAGATGGAGAGTCAAAGTCTTTTTTAATTGTGATGAAATTATAGCGCTGCTAATCCCCGGCCTGTGCTTTTGCGCATTTTTTACCTGGATTAAAAGCAGGATTATACAGCAGGCTCCCTTCTCTTTTTATTATTTTTTTAAAGGCTTAGTGTGCCCTAGCGCTGCCTGCTCTGCTCTCCTCATACTGTTAACGTGCCACCGACTTCCCTCTTCTTCAAACGTCAGGACTTAAAGGAGTAGTTCAGCAGAAAAGAAATTCAGCCATGATTTACTCATGATCCTCATGTCATTTCTAACCATATGGCTTTGAGGAACATTTTTGGTTGGATAATGATAAAAAAAACGTACTAGTCTATAAAAAAAATGACAAGCTTTCCGGCTTTAAATGTGCATTCATAGTATACATATTCAATAATTAATAGCATATTTGTGAGGAGTCATCTGAACCGTGTATACTCACATTAGATGAAGGTATTTTAATTATTTATGGTGCAGGTGTTTTACTTAACATTGGAGAGAATTCTCACACTCACTGGTTGCCACTGATTGTTTGAGATTAAAGTAGGGCTGCACAATATATCATTTCAGCATTGATATCACAATGTGTGCATTCGCAATAGTCACATTGCAGGACATGCAATGTGAAGTTGGGATTATTATTGTTGCTCAGCAAAGAAGAATGCACAGTGTTTACATTTTACGTTACATTTGATCCTTCAATAATTGGGGCAGGACAAAATAGTGATATGCATGAGGTGGCTCTTCTCGTGATGGCGGATCGAACATACAGTTGAAGTCATAATTATTAGCTCCCTGAATTATTAGCCCCATCCAATACATTTTAGGTCAATTTCCCCATGTAGAATATACATGGATTTTTTACTTCCAGAATGTGACTGTCAATCTCTGAAAGATGCCTGTATGATTAATGTTGCAGAAAAATGTCTGAAGCACTGAAAGCGCAATCGATGGTCTGGTACAAAGTGTAATCACTGATACGGTTTATAAGTGCAAATGAATCATGCTGATCCACCATTGTACACACCACTGACCATCACTGTAGCAGCAGTACTTTAAGCAGCGGGTTAGCATTGCTGTTCTTAATATATATAAAAATAAAAAAAAATTGAAAAAACATACATTTGAAAATGCACAGAAATAAAACTTGTATGGATGTTAATACACAAATTCTACACCATACAGAATTTCATCGTAAATAAAAGGGAAAAAAAACTGTAGCTTTCCACAAAAAGACAACCCAAACAAATTAGAAACAAAGAACTCACCGTGCTAGACTCCCGCTCTTTATCCAAGTGAGAATGATGAAGTTGATAAAAGAAACAGAAAAAGAAAAAACATCAAGTCAGCATTTTTAGACTTTCTTACCACAGCATGAGCGCTCTGCTTCATTTGTTTTTGTGTTCTGGCCAATGTATGCATGTGTGTGTGTTACCTCTGTGCTCCAGGTCATGGTGGTTCTTCTCATCTTTGACTGGCAGGTGTGCCTGGCTGCCTAGAGCTCCCAGTGCCAGCAGACCTGACCCTGAGCCCGTGACTGGAGGGATGCCTGGGGGCTGCAGCCCCGAGGGGTGAGGGGGCAGCTGGACTGGTGGTCCATGGGCGGCATGAGAAAGGTGCTGAGCCTGAAGCTGCTGCTGCTGTCAACACACACATTTACATCAAGTGGGTCGGAGTGAAAGGGCACGTGGACTGCAAGCACCAAATAAAGGTGACTGGTTAAGCCCCTCTCTCACGGGATGCACGGAGAGGAACATTGGCACCCAAACACCTCAATTAGTGACTGGATCAAAAGCAGGACACTCTTTACAAGGACATGATCTCCTTGAGCTCGACGGGAACAGCTCGTTCTGATTCTGACCTCTACAAATATGCAGTGCTATTGGAAAACCACACTACTTAGCATGCATCTTTTTGTGACAAATCAGGAAATGCTCAAACACTGTACTAATTACTCATTTCAAGCAGGCTTGATTTATACACACTCATCTTACACAATCAAGAAGCAAGGGTGCATGATTTTCTGATGTTTGTTCACAGAGTAAATGTGTACATACATACATACATTCATCCACATACACACACTGATAGTCAAGTAAGTTTAGTGAATGTAGGCAAACATCAAACAAACAGCATAACTGCAGTCACCTCACAGCCCATAATATACCTAAGAGAGCTTACACAGAGGTTCATGGTTACTTTCAAGGCTGCGCTGCCACACCTTAATAACAGCCAATAAAATATGCCATTCTCGGTTTGTGTTAACTTGGTAGTCAGTAACATGTGGTGCCAAAGCAGTGGCTGTTCACATTAGAGGAAAATGTGATGTAATAAAACATAAAGATATGTTTGTGTTTTTCCATAAAATAAGTCAAACGTTGGAAGGATCTTAACCTTCATTCATTTTCCGTACTAGAGTCAATGTAATGATTACATAATTTATTACCAAGACAATTGTGCTGGATTAACAGTTCCTTGATGCATATCATGCAATGCACATGACCTTCCCACAATGATAGTAGACAGACACACCCAAATTACTAATAACTGATGAAAGCTCAGTTCAGTTCATATCAGTTAAGTAATAACAGTAAATCATATTAATCTGGTCCATTACATAGCTTAAATATACTGGCATTAAAGGTCAGATAAAAATTCTAATTCAAAATTCAGGAAAAAGACCTGAAAATATGAAAACAATTGTCAGTAAAATTGTAATAATTTTAAAAGATTGCAATATTCACTGAACATGAGACTTTAAATGGAGGTTCTCACCCATAAATTAAAATTTACTGATCATTTACTCGCAGTCAAGTGGTTCTAAACTTTTTAGAGTTTCTTTCTTCTCCTGAACATAAAAAAAAAAGCTGTTTTGAAGAATGTTGGCGGAAAAAAGCAGCCATTGACATCCATAGTACATGAATCAATGGTTGTCTTTCCTCCCAACATTCTGTAGTGTATCTTGTGGGGGATGAGTAAATTACATTTTTCATTTTCTATTTAAGGCATGAACATAAGACAATAGTTTACAAGCATATAAAAGCTGTGAATGGGTAACTTGCAATAATTTAACACTTTAAATGCAGAAATTTTACTAAAAAGTAGTAAATGCTTTAAAGCTATATGCAGCACATATTTTTATTAAAAGCGAACAAAACATGCATTACGTTTTGCGATGTTTCAGGCAGCTGGTAGGTTCTCAAAATAAAGGTATTATAAACGCTAGAGCTGCACGATTAATCAGAAAAAAATAAAATCTTAACCTTCATTTGATCCCCCACACGATCTTAATCCAGCATCTCTACGATTTAGCCAATTATATTTTCAAGTTTGGGAGAAGCATAAAGGCGCACAAGTCTTCACATTGTTATATATATGTGGCTCAGCAACATGGACACCTCCAAATAGTGTTGAAAGTGTCACATACTGTATTTATAAAGTATGATTTAGCCAAAAATTTTATTTCTGTTTAAATGTAATGATGTATTCATGGCAGCGAAATCACACGTGAACTGACATATTGTTTGTTTACTAATGAGAGGAGGCGCGCGTGCCTGCAAATAATAACTACTTTAGTGAACAGAACTTGCATAGACTGTGAATTACAGGTAAGGAAGTTGTAAATCATGTTCAGCTTGCTGCAGAGTGATCGTTTGGGAGCCACGCGGGAAGTATAATTTCCATACATGTTTTTATTTTTTCTCAGAGCGACAGCAGCCATGATATGAGCTGTACTCAGCAGTGAAAGTGAAACATTATGTCTCAAACAAAATAATGTCATGACTTTACTGTGCATTAATGACCAGGACATATTTAAAGTCTGTTCAAGTCTATCATTCCAAGTCTATACAAAATGTAGCATTTTAACCAATAGTAGACCTACACATATTATTAGTGTTGTTTACCATATGTTTGAGAATTAACAATAATAATAGCCTACTCATATTAACCTTTATTTTACATCCACAAAATAGTGAGAAAATCGTGATTTAATTTTAAGCAAAATAAGTCGTGATTCTCATTTTAGCCAGAATCGTGGAGCCCTAATAAACGCATAATACATTTATGAACCTGTATGTGTAAGCAATACTTTCCTCACAGTAAACAGCCACTGCTCTGACTTTAACGACTAAAAAAAAAACAGCACAATGCAGAACATAAACACACTGAGAAGCGTTAGGGTCTAAGAACGTGGGAGTATATGCTTCACTTCAAAAACCCAAATACAACACACATAGGCTCTTTAACACTGACCATCAGAGCAGGGTAGACAGCATGAGCCTGCTGCTGATGAGAGAAAAGAAACACTTGCATGAATAACACATCACGACTACACAAATCCACCCAGCCACATATGCTGACCAACAGCATTTAAGCAATGAAGGGTGCTTTTGTATTTAAATGAGTGTGTCTGTAACCTTACCACAGTGCTAAACATCCCTAACCTTCCTAGATAGACACCCTGATCCCTATTAGTCTTCTGCTAATAGTTTAATAGTGACAAAAATAACTGGCCGAACAGTCGCCTTTGTTACAAGCCACGTTTTGAGTCAGGCTGAGGCCATTTATGCTGCTAGTGTGAAATCTGAAATGCAAATGAACAGAAACAGTATGCAAAGCGAATCTGGTGTTCTGTATCAAAACAAAGGGCAAAACCAGGAGCAAACCTCTGCCGCTAATGTTTTACATGAAACGAGAACATTAACATTCATATTAACTTCTACCTGAAAACAATTTACACAATTTATTGCTTTATCATCACACCTGCCTTAACACCCGTCTCAAGTGGTGAGCCAAGATTTCATTTACATACAAATGAAAAAATGAAATTTTCAATAGCCATCAAACCACCTGAGACAGCGGTTAATACCAGATGTAAACAGGGCATAAAGCTGCTAATAATCAGCTCTTTCTTTGTGTCTTGAGTATTTACCGCTGCTATTCTTTGTCTGCATGTATACTAGTGTTAAGAGACTGGAGGAGGAAAACATGATTTTGTTACTTGATGACATGATTTCTCTGATCATTTTGACTGCACTTTAACATGCTGCAGATTTGGTGTGGCTAAAGAGTACAATTGCAATATGACTATTAAACAAAAATAATGATATATGCATAATTGAATGCACTTATTTGGGGTAAATTCTAGGGATGCTCCGATCAGAATTTTTGCAGCTGATACAGAGTACCGATTCCTTGGCCTATAAACTAGGGCTGGACTATATATTGTGTCAGCATTGACACATCTGCATCTGCAATAGTCACATTGCAAAGATATGCAATGTCTAGTCAGAATTATAGTAGCTACAGAATTGTATTTATAGGGAATTTATATGATTTATGCAAAAAACATTTCTTACTTCCAAATCTTGTCTTGCTACTAGTCCAAATATCTAAATTTCAAAGTGAAAACAAGATTATTTCACGTACCTCACTGGCAGATCATTTCATTAAAACAAGCAAAAAACAAACAAACTCCTAATTAACAATAAAAATGATTTTTACTTGGTCTGAAAGTTTTTTTGATATCTGGACAAGAAATGAAACAAAGATAAGCATTTTGTTGCATTGTGATTATTCAATTTCTGTACCCGAATACTGTTAGATTCCCCAGAAAACCGTCAAATAGACCTAGTCAAACTTTATTCATATCGCAATATTTATTCACAGAAAAATAAAATAAATCGCAATATCAGATCTTTCCAATATCGTGCAGCCCTACTATAAACTACTGTTTATTGCAAGAAGTAAATTACAAGAAGTTATATTGTTAAATATTCATGTTAAAAATAGCATTTTTAAGTTATAATTTATCTAATATTTTCTGTTAGATAATTGTGAACTTGCAATATTGTCAAATACACACAACTATCAGTTCTTATGTGTAAAAAGGCCTAAATACATGCAAGGTCATTCAAATATTCTGCTCATCTCCAACTAACACAAACACTTGTGATAAGTTCATGAGATCGGCCAGATTAGCGAGTACCGATAGTCATTAAAAGCGATGATCAGAGCATCCCCAGTAAATTCTATTTAGGGCACGTTTTCACAACATGGAAAAATCAGTTTTTTTTTCTATTATATTTTTACAATGTTCTGAGTAAACAGCATTGTCTATACAGTACCCATTCATATGAAACCACAAAAAAACTAAAAATGCTGTCCCATACTAAATGTGCATGTAGTCACCAATTTTACAAAACCATGTTTAAGTATAGTATAGTTTTTAAAAACCACAATTTAAAACTAGTTTTCTAAAAGTTTAAGTTTTCAGACCCCCAAAACATAAACAAACAATAAAAGACCAAGAAAGGGGCTGATCACAACTAACGCGATTTTACGTTCCAAAAATGTGTGTTTTTATGACACTAGGCAAAGACTGAATCAGCTGCGCTAATATGCGCGAGTGTTGCTGTTAATATTTAACAATTGTGATATTTATAATTAGTAATAATTTAATAATTGTGATATTTGAGTTTTGTCATAGAGCTCAGGATAACTCAAAACCATAACCACTGGTCTCCTCTATCTTCAGAAGTCTCCATAGTCACTTAACACAAACACTGCAGTCACCTCAACAGAATCCCCGCCTCTGTTTTCACTTGATTGGAGAATGAAACCGACGCTATTGATGTAATGCGCTTTTTATACTCAGAGTTGACTTTTTTCAATTGCGAGCACACAGCGCGCAACAGCAAAAACGCGAGGCTAAAAGGCGCCTCTCAACGTATAGAGAGTTCAGCGTGATCGGCCCTTTATGGTGGCAAGTAAACAGTCAAAGTCCCTATGAACCGGAAGCTGCGGGCATTATTTTTTTGTATTGTGACGCAGTTCCTAGAGAAATAAATTTTTAAATGAGAAAACAGTGGACGTGGCTTGATTTTTCTACTGCGAGCTGAATGAATGTAGTAAAGTAGGCATTTCATTCACAAAGATCGGGAAAGGTGTTTAGGGAGAGTTATTACAATCTAACAGACACCTCCTGCTCACCATTTCTGTTTGTTGTCAAAACTGACAGTTGGAGCAGCGTGGTTAAATATGTTAGCCATGCCCATTTGTTACTTAATCTGACAATTTAACGAACTAAAAAAAAAAAAAAAAAACAGGAAGTGCGTTTTCAGATTTCAATTAAAGATTAGAAGGGCTAACAATGATTGTTTTTCTAAATGACATGCACAGATGAATTGTTCACCACAAAACTAGCAATGTGAGCTAACAAACTCATATGGTTAGTTTTTATTTCATAGGGACATTAAGCTGAAACAACAAGAAATATTATACTACAATACAGATTATTACACAAAAACTCCGACCAAACAGAACAGTGGCATGCTTCACTCTATAACATTTACTCATTTCATTTAAAAAAATCACAGATTTGCAATTTTATAAGCGATTAATTTTATTTTGACTGATCGTGCAGCACTAAAGCAAGCGAATGTGTCACTTACATGGTTGCATTTCTGTTGGCACAGCTCCAACCTCATTAACATAAGAACTCCAAGTCAGTGACTTGTTAGCAAAGCCACAGACATGTACAGCACTGCCACTTTAACAGGTCAGTGGTACCGCAGACTAAAGCTTTCATGGGCGTCTCTACTCTTGCTAACCCACTTATTTGCCTCAGCCCCTCCCTGCGGATCATTCCCTCTCACAATGCTTCTCTCTCTCTCTCTCTCTCTCTCTCTCTCTCTCCTCTCACAATCTTCCTCCTCTCTCGCTCTCTCTGTGCCAAACGCTGCTGGCTCCTGATTAACAGTGAATCTTTAATGACCCCCCCTCCCTCCCCCTCTCCACCAGTGCACACAGATTGATCTCCTGCCATCTCACCAGCCAACAAATAAAAGCTTGTTTTTTTTTGTCTCCGTGTTTTTTTTTTGCAAGCCACTGAGGATGTGTGTGAGAGTGTGTGTTAATTCCTGCAACAGTGCGGCAAGTGTCTGTCTGACTACATCTATTTATCCACCATCACGATGGCCATGTGACTGCTAAGTGTGTGTGTGTGTGTGTGTGTGTATGTGTGTGTATGTGTGTGTGTGTGTGTGTGTGTGTGTGTGTGTGTGTGTGTGTGTGTGTGTGTGTGTGTATGTGCGAGCAGAAGCAACAAGCCCTGCCCTCATGCCTCCCCCACCTCTTGCCAAGCTGCTCTGCTGAATGGCGAGCTGTTAAATGATGGAGCCCCGTCGACAGTTGCATTCAGGCCGATTCGAGGAAGCAATTACCTTGAAAACAGGGGTCAGAGTCTTGGCTCATTTGCTTTAATTGAATTCCAATATCTGGCTTTGGCTGTCCTGACCCAGCTCTGGACCTCCTACCCACTACAGCCTAGCCCAGGCTAATCCAAGCAGGGTAGCCACACTCACCGCAGGACACAACAACAAGTACTATTACAAGTTTGGTTTTAGCAGGACTCAAATAATAGTATTCTTTAAGGTCTATCGGTCCCAAGAACAAAAATGTGTATCTATCTTTTCATGAAAATAGGGGAAAACACCACAGATACAACTATGAAGACACAATGAAACTAGGATGTTTACATTTTCCATACACGTACAGTTGTTTTCAATGAAAACAATTGGGCTTGACATTGTAGGCTTGATCTGAAGGACAGGAGACAGCCTGCGTTTAACCCTTCAAATATTAAACTCATAGCTTAACTACTTAAGATCCCATTTACAACTGGTAATTACAAGCATTTTTGATTTATTACGACAAGTTGGCCATGTTAAATTCAAGTGTTATCAGGGTCTTGTCAACTTTCGACCACTTCCAGAAAAAAATCAACAACAATTTTAACCAAACTGCTATCATACTGTAGATGCTAACGCTGTCAAATGCATTCAACCAGAAACAAAAGACCCCTTACTCTTGGCCTACTGACCTAATTCTTAAAGAGTTTAAAGCTTAAAAGTGTTCTCTTGTCAGTCGCTATGCTTCAATCCACCTATTTTTAAGAACATATTGTAATATTGCATAAAAATATGCCTAATGGGAACACACACATTTTGAAAATGCACACAAATGTGTGGAATAAACTTTTTATTTGATAAAAAAAGTGCATGAACTATGATGTAACATTTACAGAATAAAAAAAATGCAGTATGCGCATCAAAAAGGTCATGTGACTGTTTAAATACATCATGTGATAACAAAAATGGGTGCAGTGGGACAGCAATATTCATTCATTCATTCATTCATTTTCCTTCAGCTTAGTCCCTTTATTTATTATGGGTCACCACAGCGGAATGTCCAGCATATGTTTTACATAGCGAATGCCTTTTCAGATGCAACCCAGTACTGGGAAACACACATACACACTCACACATTATTCAATTCACCTATACCGCATGTCTTTGGACTGTGGGGGGGAATTGAAGCACCCGGAGGAAAACCAAGCAAAAACACGTGGAGAACATGCAAACTCCACACAGAAATTCCAACTGGCCCAAGTGGGACTCGAACCAGCGACTTTCTTGCTATGAGGTGACAGTGCTAACCACTGAGCCATCGTGTCGCCCCCGACAGCAATATTGGAAAATCAAAGATTTCTTGGTCATTCTAAACGCCCTTAAGCAAAGCCTGTCATCAAAGTAGTTTGGTATTATTACTTCTCAAAACGGTCTCAAAGAGAGTCTCACATCTCCAAATGCCATCATCATGCACTCATTGTGTTTACAGTAATTTATTATAAAAGAAAAAAAGGCCCACAGTAGTCTCTTCTAAGCAGCCATTTAAATTTTTCCTTTTGAAATTTAATCGCCAGTTTATCAGGAAGTGATGATTCTATTCTCTTTGACTCGGTAGATGGAAACAGTGATTCAGTCACAAATGATGTTCCAGTTTGGCCGCATAAACCGAATCTTTGGAGGGAAACAGCTATTGTGACATAAAGCCCAAAGCGTTTGGTGCAATCTCTTTAGCAATCAGTGCAAAAACAAAACTGCTGGTCTCACCATTATTTTTCATTGTCTAGTTTTACATAATGGTTTAAATTTGCTTAAGCTTTTTTTTAATGTTAGATTTAAAAAGATCGGAAACAAGTCTATACATGTACTTACTCATAAACCCTCCCATCAAAAAAAAAAATAAATCCGTCAATTGGTTAGAAATTGACAAAAATTTGCCAATTAAAAACACCAGGTATGAATAGGACCTTGTCTCCCTCGTCTACTTGTAATCCAATTGAAAATCTTAAAACCAGGTGTAAACAAGACCCAAGACCCAAATCTTCTGTTTTAAATTACTGACATAATTAACTTTTTAAAAAGCACATACTTATATCTGGATTATAATCAATCATATCACCCAATATATAGACCCATCTTAAAAGTTCCAGAAATCCTCTAGAAGGCAGCGATTTAAGCAATGTTTGTGTTCCACAAGTGAGTAGGAAGCTTCTCAATGCTCCTTAAGACAAGCTCTTTAAAGTATTTAACATGGCTAATCACAGGGAGAAGTCTAATTCTGTCAGGGTTGTCTTTGTGTGATCAAAACAAGACCTTAACTACACAAGCCCAAACATGTCTCTCTACATGCCTCTCAACCAGACACACAGAGAGAGCGGCCACATACACACACACATGAATTAACTCAAATGAGTGTGCTGTACTGACAAGACAAAAACAATGGCATAAAGCAAACAACGATGCAAACATCACATTACAACTTAAAACAAAGTAAAAATCAGACCATAAAGGGCAGGGGCAAATCTGCAGCAGGAGACCGATGGGACTAAGACACACTAACAATCCTGATCTCCTACCAGAATACGTGTATAAACGGCTCTAGCAATCATGGATTTGCCCTTGAACCGTTTAAAAGCTGCTGAGGTGCTATGTGTTGGATTGAAGGTTTTACAGTGGAGGATTATGACTGAAGTGTCACCTTTGACTCAAACCCCACATGTGGGTGTAGGCTACTTTAGTTTGGCTTCATTATGAGCATTACAGATCCGATTGTAATTTAGGAGCCAGGAATGAATGCATTAGTACACTGAGCTTCACGTGTGCAGGTTTGTCCCTGGCCCAGGTCAAATGAATAAGAAAGAGGGGTATACACACGGTGAGAGGCAGATTGGGAAGTCCACGTACCCCGATGATGGCATTCAACTCGGTCATTGTCACTTGCTTAGCACGCTCAACAGCCTGTGCGACCTGCTGTTGGTGCTGGAGGAAAGTGGAAAGACAGATCAATACACTGAAAACTTGCAAGGGCTGAAAGATATGATGGCAAAGAGATGGGAAGTGGATATTTACCTCTTGTGACAAAAAAGGCATGATTTGAGCAAGAATTGCATTTAGCCGTTTGGCAATCTCAGTCTGAAAAAGAAAAACAGACACAAACACTGCGGTTATTATATTTTGCAAGCTCTTTTCCAATCACTCAAATGTACTTAATTCTTGGCAGCGTGCGCTCTGATGCCCTCACGTTACTTTCACATTGGTGAATACTCTAATCAAGCCTCCGCAGATCTAAATGAGGCATGATGGTACACCTCCAGTACTCCTGATTAATGAAGTAAAAACTTCAGAAACGTCAGCCTTCGCTGATGTTGCCATGATTTGGTGCAGCATAAACATGAGGCTCTTCGAGTGCTGATATGGTGTGTGCTGCTCACGAAGCCAAACGGCGCTCCAGCACACTGCTACTGAAACAGATCTGGCCAAATTCACAGCTTTGCCAGGCCAAAGTGGGCAGAAGGCCTGCGGTGCCCATCTGGCCAAGAGATGGAGAGAGCGAAGGAGGGATAAAGGAAAGGGGGGTCATCTGGCCTCAACAAACCCCCCCACCCCCTCATTACCCAGACAGATTATTTCATTAAGATGCTGAAATATGCTAATGCTGATTTGGTGCTGGGAGATTAACGATGGCAATACTGAGCAATTACCATTTTTCCCCATGCTCCCATTCCAGGAGCGCAGGAGGCGAGGAACCAGAGCCCTACAGCAATATTCAAAATGACTTTTATTGATATGGAGAGACGGACAGGGTAATCAGCCAACATGCTCTGGTTCCCCTGCATTACTCACGGCTACCTGAAGCCCCTAAGAGCTATATTTCATCATGAGCCATGCTAGCGCTTCAGGATAAAAAGGAGAGAAAGCAAAAGAGAGCGCGAGGGAGGGGGGGGGAAGAGGAAGTATGGGGCGGTGAACAAATTGATTATAGGTTGGAGCAGATGGCCCAGCAGGTGAGGGAGGAGAGAAATTTCTCTTTCTTTCACTGCAAGCCACATTCCGTTCATTTTTTGGCAGCGTGACCTCCGTGCCTGTGGGAGGGTGCTGACCCTGGCACTCTGATGGATTCGCTCTCTCTTTAGAGCGGGTGAGAGTGGATGTGTTCTGACCTGTGATGAACTGTCTCTGGGGACGTGAACAAAGGATCTAAGCCCTCTCCACACCCCTTCAGAGTCATTGAGCTATTAATGCTTTTTCAGCTCGGCTTTGCTACACAAACACACACTCCGTCACAGAACAAATGCATAGAACAACAATAATCGATTGGCATCGAACCAAAAAGAGAAATATTGGGACATCAAATACGCTGCCTGCCCTCATACACAAGCCATACGCTGAGGCTCTTTCTCCTCTCGCTCACTCCATCAGTTCACCCCCTCCTCTTGGCTCCCATTCCTGTATGCCACTTGGAGGTTGCCACAGCAACCGGCCCGCCCCTATCTCTCCCTTAGATCATTATGTAAATTGGAGCTCTGCTTGACCATAACAGGCAGTAAAATCATATTACGCGCACAGGGGCAGGTCATTAAATTGAATTTTCGGCCTGTCGATCAGATCAACTCTGCAAATTAATGCGGGATGAAAGGGGCCAGACGGGGGAGGGGTGTAACGGCTTCTCTTTCATGGGTGGGGTGGGGTGAAGCGTGTATGTGTGTTAAGATAGGGAAGATTGGGAAACGCTACCCTTCTGCTTGAGCCAAAAACCACTGACGACAGGCCAAAGGAGAAGATATTCCATAGCAATTATCAGTAATGACATTTCCACTGATAAACGGCATATGTGACGTGCTGGTACACAACACACTTTGTGCAGCAGCATTAAAATACTGAAGAGCAAATGATTTAGCAAACAGCTTCCAGGCTTGAATCAAGCAATGCAGATTGTTGTATGTATATTTGAAAGATGTGAAGAACTAAAGGTGAATCTCAGGATTAATGATCATACAAATATGTTTTTTAGTATTTATTTATTTAATTATTAATTATAAACATCTATATAATTACTATTAGTATATAAACTAATTACTATAAACTATGGATGTCCCGTTCAGGTTTTTTGTCCTCGAGTCAGAGTCCTTTGATTTTGAGTATCTACCGATACCGAAACCCGATCCGATACTTCTATAATACATTTAAAAACATTAAAAAAAAGTGAAGAAACAGATCCAGAATGTTCCTTATTCTTTCATTCAATTCACCTTATTTTAACATTCAACAACTCTGTAAACAAACAGATGACTTCTGTGAGGTTACTTGAACAATCAAGTAATAAATAACATCAATTCTTCACTTTTGGACTTTAGTGCAGCAGTAAATATAAAAATCTAATATAAAAACAAAGATCACCTCAACTTAAAATACACAGCAGGCAATCCCATGTTTACATATCTCACAGTTTACTATGGCAATGTTGTCGTCATCAACTTTATAATAGCTCCAGACCACAGACATACTCGCGCTTTCCGCTTGAAGCTGCTTCCGTGTTCTACTTTGCCAGCATTTAACCAATAGCATCTCTGCAACAAAGTGATGTCATGCCGTATGCGTTGCTGTTTCTGTGTGAAGTCAAGAAAGAGGTCTAATTCTGTGCCACTGCATAACTATAGATGTGTTAAAAAATTTGAGTCTTGATCAGGACGTAACGTCCGATTCTAATAGAGTCTGAAACCACGCAATCGGGCCCGATTTCCGATCATGTGATCGCATCTGGACATCCGTACTATAAACGTTTTTGCTCTGTAACTAACTGTGACTTGAATTTTATCCTCTACTATTATCATGACTATATTGCCGGTACAGTAAAAGCATTATAATGAAAATCAATTATGCGCAGAAAAGAAAAACAAAACTAAGGAAACCACCACAAAAATGCAACACTGCTACAAATCTTCAAAAAACTAATATTTTTCTTTAGGCAAAAAAACTGTGTTCCTGTATTTAGTTTACTTGAACGTTACTGTGAAATTCACCCTTGATAAAACATATCAAAATGTTAAAGACTTGACACAACCTAATCTACAAAATTCATTAACCTCAAATTAAACTTCTGCACTATGGAAAGGGAACAGGAAGCATGTTATTGTTGAGTTCCAGAGGTGTGCCGTAAGCTACTAGAACAGCTCCCACACAGGCTGATAGAAAAAGAAAAAAATAGGGCACAGGGAGTGAAAACAAGGCCCTTCAGCAGAAAGAGGCTTTCTGCTCAGCTTCACAATCCCAGGTGCTCAGTGCTGTCAAGCAGCGTGTGAAGAGCTCTCACACGCAGCCCTGTCAATGGCACGCCAGAAGCCATTTACCTGTTGCTGTGGGTACGAGCTGAGTGCAGGGAGACACTGATGAGGATTAAATATGCTGCAAAACAACTGCACACTGAAGGAGAGCCACTCACTACGCTGCCTGCCCTCATACACAAGCCATACGCTGAGGCTCTTTCTCCTCTCGCTCACTCCATCAGTTCACCCCCTCCTCTTGGCTCCCATTCCTGTATGCCACTTGGAGGTTGCCACAGCAACCGGCCCGCCCCTATCTCTCCCTTAGATCATTATGTAAATTGGAGCTCTGCTTGACCATAACAGGCAGTAAAATCATATTACGCGCACAGGGGCAGGTCATTAAATTGAATTTTCGGCCTGTCGATCAGATCAACTCTGCAAATTAATGCGGGATGAAAGGGGCCAGACGGGGGAGGGGTGTAACGGCTTCTCTTTCATGGGTGGGGTGGGGTGAAGCGTGTATGTGTGTTAAGATAGGGAAGATTGGGAAACGCTACCCTTCTGCTTGAGCCAAAAACCACTGACGACAGGCCAAAGGAGAAGATATTCCATAGCAATTATCAGTAATGACATTTCCACTGATAAACGGCATATGTGACGTGCTGGTACACAACACACTTTGTGCAGCAGCATTAAAATACTGAAGAGCAAATGATTTAGCAAACAGCTTCCAGGCTTGAATCAAGCAATGCAGATTGTTGTATGTATATTTGAAAGATGTGAAGAACTAAAGGTGAATCTCAGGATTAATGATCATACAAATATGTTTTTTAGTATTTATTTATTTAATTATTAATTATAAACATCTATATAATTACTATTAGTATATAAACTAATTACTATAAACTATGGATGTCCCGTTCAGGTTTTTTGTCCTCGAGTCAGAGTCCTTTGATTTTGAGTATCTACCGATACCGAAACCCGATCCGATACTTCTATAATACATTTAAAAACATTAAAAAAAAGTGAAGAAACAGATCCAGAATGTTCCTTATTCTTTCATTCAATTCACCTTATTTTAACATTCAACAACTCTGTAAACAAACAGATGACTTCTGTGAGGTTACTTGAACAATCAAGTAATAAATAACATCAATTCTTCACTTTTGGACTTTAGTGCAGCAGTAAATATAAAAATCTAATATAAAAACAAAGATCACCTCAACTTAAAATACACAGCAGGCAATCCCATGTTTACATATCTCACAGTTTACTATGGCAATGTTGTCGTCATCAACTTTATAATAGCTCCAGACCACAGACATACTCGCGCTTTCCGCTTGAAGCTGCTTCCGTGTTCTACTTTGCCAGCATTTAACCAATAGCATCTCTGCAACAAAGTGATGTCATGCCGTATGCGTTGCTGTTTCTGTGTGAAGTCAAGAAAGAGGTCTAATTCTGTGCCACTGCATAACTATAGATGTGTTAAAAAATTTGAGTCTTGATCAGGACGTAACGTCCGATTCTAATAGAGTCTGAAACCACGCAATCGGGCCCGATTTCCGATCATGTGATCGCATCTGGACATCCGTACTATAAACGTTTTTGCTCTGTAACTAACTGTGACTTGAATTTTATCCTCTACTATTATCATGACTATATTGCCGGTACAGTAAAAGCATTATAATGAAAATCAATTATGCGCAGAAAAGAAAAACAAAACTAAGGAAACCACCACAAAAATGCAACACTGCTACAAATCTTCAAAAAACTAATATTTTTCTTTAGGCAAAAAAACTGTGTTCCTGTATTTAGTTTACTTGAACGTTACTGTGAAATTCACCCTTGATAAAACATATCAAAATGTTAAAGACTTGACACAACCTAATCTACAAAATTCATTAACCTCAAATTAAACTTCTGCACTATGGAAAGGGAACAGGAAGCATGTTATTGTTGAGTTCCAGAGGTGTGCCGTAAGCTACTAGAACAGCTCCCACACAGGCTGATAGAAAAAGAAAAAAATAGGGCACAGGGAGTGAAAACAAGGCCCTTCAGCAGAAAGAGGCTTTCTGCTCAGCTTCACAATCCCAGGTGCTCAGTGCTGTCAAGCAGCGTGTGAAGAGCTCTCACACGCAGCCCTGTCAATGGCACGCCAGAAGCCATTTACCTGTTGCTGTGGGTACGAGCTGAGTGCAGGGAGACACTGATGAGGATTAAATATGCTGCAAAACAACTGCACACTGAAGGAGAGCCACTCACTGACAAATGAACACGCATACAGACCACTGCACTTCTCTCTCTGTGACTCGAACAATTACAGACAAGAGGAAGAGAAAGTAAGGAGTGAGTTTGTACGGTTGAACTTACATTTACATGCTCACTCAAACATAAAAAGCCACATATATACAGACTTGTGATAACAGAAGAAGCTGTCTTTTTAAATTAGACATGTTAACAAATACGATAGCACTCAGTGGCATTCACACACTTGAGTTCATTCGTCCCGCCTGACACAGGCTCCTATAACCCTAAGCTTCCCTCAGGCTGAAAGGCTGCATTGAGCAGCAGGCATCCGTACAGGGTGTCTCTGTCTTACCCTCGCTGCATATGCAGCACAAATCCTGTTGGAACCGTTTAGTGATGTTTGTGTCTCTCTGTGCATTCATCGGCTGAAGCTGGACACAAAGGACACAGACACAACCACCTGGTTGAGTGAACAGAGCTAGAGACAGATGTGACCTGAGATTTACTTACACACACACAAACACTAGAGTATCTATACCCAACTCTTAAGTTCAAATGCTGCAAGCTAGGGTTGCAGGATACTGGAATTTGGTACTAATCGATACTGAAATTTCTGCTAAGATTTGAGCTCTATGGAGCACATTTACCAGAAATGATTGTGATTGGTCGTGAAGGTCTTAAGTTCACCGAACTCATCGCTGTTTACGGAGTGCAAGCACAGATACAGGGACACTGCAGCATTTTAAAGCCACGATTCACCAGCGGACCACTACTATGTCAGCTTATAGACAAACCAGCTGATCAACGTCACTTTGAAATACTCCAGTGTCCCTGCATCCGTGGTTACACGCAGTAAACAGAGGTGAGTTCAGTGAACTGATGACCTTCACGGCCAATCACAATCATTTCTGTCGAGCGTGTGAACACAACGGCAAATCAGTGGTGTTCAAGAATGTGATTCGTAGTGCTCAAATGTTAGCGGGAAATGAACGTTTTTAAAACTTCAGTATCGATTGGTACCAATTTCCAGTATCGTGACAACCCTACTGCAAGCAGATTAAAAATCTAGTCTAGGTCTAGGTTACTAAAAGTAATAATAATAATCATCTCAAAATTAAAGTTTGAATCACAATTTAAAATTTTTTAATCAAAGATCTTCTTTTTTAATTGATTTTAAAAATAGTATCACTTAAATGTAATTGGCTTATTAGTGTATTGCAGTAACAGTATAATAACACAGACACAGTAAACCCAATAAAACATGTCAATTCACCCTCATTAGTTATCTTTGCCCATTTTGCAATGGATGTACTTACACAGCTACTTACAAATGTATTATGGTCATGTGCAAACCCCTTTTATTGCTTTATTGGTGAAATATGTTAAAGTAAAACAGCAGGGTTTAATTTAAGGATTTAGTTGCATGTGTAGGGTCAATTGTACAATGTAATTACAGAACTTACAGATAGAATTACACATGTGTATTTTTAAAACCAAGTATAATTATCTATATAGGAGCTGATGGCAAATAATATTAAGTTTCAAACTGGCTACAAATGATTCAGAATAAAATATTAGAATATAACCCAGTAAATCACACACACGTTTTGGTCTTGTCCAAGATGGACAGTGTTTTGGTCTAAAATATTTGATACTTTTGGGAAAAAAAAAAAAAACTTTTACATATCAGCCATTCCAAACACTCTAGCAGCACTATTTGGAATTCCTTTTGGGCCAAATATGCCTTCAACAACACAGAACGTAGTTGCCTTCACCACATTATTGGCTAGGAGGCTTATTCTTTTTAAGTGGAAACAAACATCTCCACCTTTACATGACAGATGGATAAAATAAATTTTTTTTGTGTTTAAAGTTAAGGTTTTCATTAAGAGGGTCTTTAAAATCTTTTTACAAAACATGGAAACCTTTGTTGAATTATATTGACACTACAGAAGAGAAATAAAGCTTTTTTATTATTTATTTATTACTTATTGTTAGTTTTTGTTGTTATTTATTTGTTTTTCTTTACATTTACTGTGTTATTTAATAACTTTAGTGTTTTTATGGCCATTGGTTCTTAGTTGTGAAAAAGCAGAACAGTGTATTGCTTATTTTTGTATGCATGTATATGATATTGTATCTGCACAAAATGTTAATAAATATATTTGGCAAAAAAATATATAACCCAGTCACCATTATTTCAGGATTATTTTACTAGCCTGACATGATAATGTGGGTGCATTTTGTCACCACTAGACATCTCACTCACATGTACACAAACACTTCTGAAGAGAGACTGCAGTGTGCTCAGAGTCAGTTTGCTTTGGCTCAGAATCAAATCGACCATCATCACCTTGGCAAACAATTCCTGGAATCCTGAATAAATTATTCATCTGAACAAGTTCCCTCCCCGCTGCCTGTCTCAACCCCCCTCCTCGCTCTCTCTCACCCTCTAAGGCCACAGACTGAGCTTCACTTAATGAATCTGGCTTAGTGTGTGTGTGCACACAAAGAACTGACCAAATACAGCCACACCAATGATAACACACACACACACACACAAATACACACTAGTTCTGCATTCATTCAGCAGCGAGTACTTCAGGACAAAATGAGGAAGAAAATGAAGACAGAGGGAACTGTGTTGAACACAGAGGGACAGCAGATCAGGGGCCTCTGTGGCTCGGTAATTAAAGGGCCACATTGACAAGCACAGCCGTCCACTTCCTGCCCTAACGTAGTCACTCCTCCCCCACTTCTGCCTCGAGGCTCTAACGTACCGCAAGATTAGCACCATTACAAACTCTCAACGGTGTTTACATAAAACACTAAATTAATAGTATTCTGAATGCTGCGGATCCTGAAAGCACATGACAAATCTGGCACCTAGATGCATTTTCCTCCCTTTCCTTTCCAGTCAAAAGCACTACATGAAGGGCAGACTATGTGTTATCAGACTGCTGTCATCACTAACTCCAGAGAGAGCAGGGAGTCCATGCTCCCATGAATAATTCATGCGTTTGAGTCCACTCAGTCAGAGCTCTATTGATAAACAAAAGAGAGGCTCTGCAAAAAAAAAAAAAAAAAAGCCAGTCGATTAACCTGTTTGCGCAAAGCCCCTGCACCTACTCTTCCCTCCCTTTTCATTTTCTCTCCGTCTCTCTCACAGCTGGAGATAAGTGCCTGACAGAAGCTTTCAGAAAATGCAGTGTCTGTGAGAGAGAGACATGTGGCCCAGACACACACACACAACACACATATATTCGGAGTAGCTGATGGATCGTGCATGCTGTTCCAATTCACCACCCTCACACTGATACCATTAACCTTGTGAGGCCTCAGGGTGAGAACCATAAAGGGCCTCTTCAAACTGAGCCCTCCTCATATGACTATACATCATATCACTGCTAATGACATAGAGAGAAAGAGAAATAGAGGAAAAGGGAGGTGCATCAATTGCACAACCTTACGTTGTTATAAAACCAATCGACTGATTAAAACACAACAACAACAACATGAAGGCTGATAACAATTAGGCCTGGGATGCCAACCATTAACATCAATTAGTAAAAGAGGTTAAATAACACTTCCCGCTGGACGCAGCTGACCTATTGACCTTTATATGGCCTGGCATCTGTCCTTGCCTCCATCCTTCTCTTGCTTTTTCCGTTTATTTTTAGGTCTGTTGCGTGCAGACATCACTTTTTATTACGTTTATTTATAGATGCAGCACAGAAGAGGGAAAAGATTCAGGAAATGGACATAAACTTGCACAAGCCGCATTCAAACAAGTGCAATAGGGCTGTGCGATTTAGGGAAAATATCTAATTGCGATTTTCTCGAAAGATATTGCAATTTAAATTTGATTTCCAATTTAAATTTGTAGTCAAGCTTCAGCTCAATAATCTGTATTGCAGCTTCTTACTGCTTTAATGCAGTAAGTGTTTACCTTTCTGTAAACAAGTTGAACTCAAATTAGGAAGACAGTATAGCTTATTATACAAAAAAAAATAATAATAATAATTATATATATATATATATATATATATATATATATATATATATATATATATATATATATATATATATATATATATAATCATTTTAAAAATACAGAACACTCAGCAAACTAACATGGCTGAAACAACTCTAAAATTGTACTTTGCTGTTGCTTGCTACTACATTGAGTGTCACTGGCAATATTTTCAGTTGACTTTTTAGCAAGACACTCATCACTCAATTGTGCTGACTCAATTGGCTAGTAAGACTATCACACACAGTTGGCAGTCATGCATTTGCTCTGGGCAGGGGAAACTAAATAATACAAATATATTTCATATCGCAGCCTCTTGCAACTAGCTAATCGCAACATTTCAAATCATGATTGCAATTTGATTTCGATTAATCGCACAGCCCTAACGTGCAACACACTATGCCTTTCACCACAGTAATTTAATGTAATTTGTGACAACATCAAATCTATTTTTGCATGCCATCATGCATGCCAGTTGTTTTATTTTTTACAGATGCAGAATACTACATAAAAGCCCTATACAATTCAATGACATATGTAAAACCCTGACCACATATAAGTATTTGCCATGGCAATATCATCAAGCAAACACAATGTACAAAATGAAAGAATATGGTATTTCGGTAGATCACATACCTGCTTATGCATTTCAATGTTCAGTCCATAGGACATCTCGTAGTACTGCAAGAGAAAATGAAAAATGCTTTAAGCACATAAGAAATAGTATAATGTTATTGACTGCAGTATCGCCTCTACATATCATGCACCCTATTTATGACCTACTAAAGCATACACTGTGCTGAGACTAGGATAATTGGCTGATTATAGAAGTAAAGAGCAATGTTTACAAATCCGTCTCAACATTTATTTAGAGCCATTTACCTTCTACAAGCATTCATGAAAGCACTTGTATTAAACTAGTTACAGAACATCTTCACAAAAAAAATAGCAAAAGATTGACAAATAATATTATATGACAATAATATAATCTTCTATCCTTTCTCTCCCTTTTAACGTTTTTCCTTTTCATCCCTACACTGTAAAACCCAACAGTCAACTTGATCAAATGAAATGAGTGTAGTTAACTCAAAATTGACTGAAAGTTAATTCTACTCATTTGAAAAGAGTTTTGAACTCAAGTGTTGATGGTAATGAGTGAATTAAATACCTCATTACTTCAACTTAAATAGAGTAAGTTCACAGTACTCATCTTGATAGTTTTTAACCTTAAATGGTTTGTAGCTATTGGTTTCCTCAAATGGTTTGAGTTGCCTTAACTTATTGGGTTTTACAGTACTCAGTTTGTTTGAGTTCTCTACATTTATTGGGTTTTACTGTGCTCAAATTGCTTTGTTTACTCAAATGGATTACGTTCACAGAACTCATTAGGATTCGTTTTTGAACTTAAATGGTTTGTTGCTATCGGTTTACGCAAATGGTTTGAGTTTGAGTAAATGTTTTGGTTTTACAGTGTATGAAACATTTATTCCTAGTGAAAAGTTCCCTCATAGTTATCGGTCAGCAGTAGATAACAGTTTTACTTTAAACTCAAAATTACTGATCAGACTAAGTTCATTCAAACAACCAGATTGCAAACATTTTTTTTCTTAGAGCACGTCTGTGTATTTTATTTAGTTTATCTGGTAGTGGCCTTTTATCACTCAGCATTCCTCCGAAAAATAATATTTAACAGAGGTGCGGGCATGTTGAGTCAATATCTACTACACGTTCAAATAAGATAAGAGAGAGTAGAGCTTAACACCGTTCAACCTGTGCACTATTACATCATATCCTGGCGGAATTCAATTTCCACTCACTGCACTTCTAATAAGAGACAAACTAATATTAGTGCAATTCTTGAATTGCGCACAAAGGTCAATATTGAGTGAGGCTGCAATCATCCTGAAGGTTGATAACATTTCAGTTAGGTCAGGTCTCTGGGTAATGTAAGACAAAAACAACTGTTCATATGCTGAGTGTTGTTTTATTTTATTGGTTAGCAAAGATCACGAACAGCCTAATGAATATTAGTTTACACTTACTCAACGCAATCACATTTCTTATTTAATATGAACAAATTTAGTTGAAAAGCACTCTTAAAATGCTAAACTTGATTATTAAACTGAATTAGGCTACCTTTTCTTTCACTTAGACACTCAGCCCCTTAGGTCAAAGCGAATGGAACGAGCAGCAACACCTTGCCCAAAACACCCTCCTGGCATTTTACAACAAATAAAAACACCCACACTCCTCAACACTGATCCTTTAGTGCAATCAATGCAAACACCAACACAATAAATAGAGGTAGTGGACACTAAACATTAGCTCAGATAGCTGGCTGGTGGCCCTATTGATGTTTTCAAGGAACAAAAGATCAGCTCTTGAAAAAAACAAGCTCTTACCATAACATAATGCCGCTGCATCTCTGTCTTCTCATTGGCCAGTTTGTCGTACTCCACTTTAAGACTGTTAAGAGAGAGAAAGAGCCAGAATGACTTCTTAGTAGATGCCAAAGCCACAGATCACATGCCACATATTGGCACACATCACAAACTACTGCTGATTTTACACGGATTTCCATGAAACCACAAACATTAAAGCACTTTTCATATAGTGAAATGAAGGCACTATACTTGTAGTTCCTATGAACTCGAGGTTAATTTACACAAACTCTAGTCTCATAAACACATGACACGCATACAGCTCACTAAGCAGCGATATTTACCTGTGGTACTGAGCTTGAAGGAACTGAAATTCGTCTTTGATTCTGTCACAAGATTCTGCTACAGTGAATTTGAAGCCCGGCTGGCCAGGCTGGTGAGGTGCCTGAAAAATAATATCAATCATTTATGTGAACTGCTGCAAAGAAAAAGCATTATTAATACAGCCTAGCCACTGATGCAATATGCCATTACACCAACAGTGTTTTAGGTATGTCACTATAGCTTTGACTTCCTACCACCATAACCAAAACAACCAACGACCTTCTCCATTACTCCTTTCAGAGCAGTCCGTGGGTCTCAGGTTTTACTTTCGCTGTGTTTCTGAACAAGTCACGGGTGTCAATAACACATTTCATGCTTCCCGATTTTCAGGGAAATGATATTTCATCGGAGCTGAACTGCGGTTTGTCAGAAGTGCCCAGGCGCTCCCTCGAGCTCGGCCTGCCGGTGGTTTTGAGACTCTAGTGGGAAAAGCCTCACACGCTGAGCAGCGGTCGGCGTGACACAGACGGGTCACTGCGTCTAAACAGCCCCGGAGGAAGAAATCATAATAATAATAAAAATAAACTAGCAGCTGATTCTCCTCCTCGGTCGTTTTCCATACACATTTCCACTTTGAACTCATATGAAATTCACCGAGAGAAGCAAGTTCAGCCTCGTTTAGTTTGAGCAGAAATAAAGGGCACACACCGCGCGACACAATAGTGCGCGAGCTCAGCGGTCGAGGAGCGAGTCTGTCGAGGACACAAAGCATCAATATCATAATTTATGATACTCACCGGATGCCGGCCCTGCGGATACATCTTGAATGTATCCTTTGCGAGGAGAAGATCCAGGAGATGTGGCGCTCTTCAGTAATCCGAGTAGATGAGCGAGAGCCCGTCCGTCACCCCTCCCTGCACTCGCGGACACACAAAGCCCGGTCCGTCCACCCGATGCACGCGCTTCTCCCGCTCCTGATCCCCGGTTTAACCCCTTTATCCTTCACACAGCCGAGGAGCAAGACAAAAACACAGCGCGTTGGCTCATTATCTCCAATAAGAGTCAAGCGTTCAGCTGCGCGTGTGCTGTAAACACAGAATAGTTGTGTCGAGCGAGGCAAACACACATTTGCTGCTTGTCATCTGCTCTGCGAGCTGCGACTAACAAGCTGCTTATGGGTCTTCTCGCAATAACAAGATTACCTGACTGCTGTTTGCTTGAATGTAACCAGACAAGATTACAGAACAATGTCAGAAATACAGCAATAGAAACCCAATCAGTTCCTGGATAAATGGGTCAAACATTTAGACTCTTTCTTTTAGCTTAGTCTGCGATACATATACGGCAGCAGCTTTGTGAACTACAAAACAGGAACAAAGCATGAGGAGTGCTTAATTGCTAAATAAACTGACTTAATTACAAGTGGATTCTTGTGAAAGTTATCTTCCGCGTTACCTTCAGTCTCCATAAAATCCCTTTCCGCGAATGTAAATGCAGCAATAATTCCTTGCAGCGAGGAAACGTCGAAGTCCTCCACTCGTGACCTTATATACGATCAGTATTAGGCGCTGGTTGGGAATCAATCCCAACCCTAGAAGAAAAAAGCAGCGCCTAACAATCGCTTCGAGATTGTTTTCCTCTGTTAAGACTTGCTTGAACACAGTTCGCAGGTCTCCGGGTGTTGATAAATTCTCCCAATCCCTATTTGATTGCTTGTTTAAAACGGGTTGATGGTGAAAAGTTTGCCTCGTACGAGCCAGCCGCTCGCAGTCGCTTTGCCTAGTTTCTCCAACACTCGCAGTACCACACACAGACTGCCCACTGACACGAGGGCTCAACTACCGCGAGAACAACCGAACACGACCAATCAAATCTCGAACAGGACTTCAACGCATCCGACCAATCAGATATTAGATCCCACGTGGGACAAGTCTGTTTTGCGCGCGCTGATTGGCCAATAAAAACCTGACCTCATGTTCGCCATTTTGGCTCTAAATAGGTTGCTTTCCCCGTAGACAAACAACTTACATGAGCGACAATTGTTCGAAGTCTAGCCACCAACTGAAATCTCAAGAGATAGATTGTAGCCTCAGAAATACATATTACCAACGAAACTATCTGCAATTTTACTGATATACGAATATATATATGCTGCTTTTAAAGGAAAACGCATGGAATCTGTTTATAATTACTTACTCTTTTTATGTTTCCAATATGTTTTAATGTCATGATTTTAACAAACTGCGCACTTGTCAGTGATTAAAAAAGTGAGCAAGTGATTTGAGTCAAAACATCCTCCAAATGTCCCCTTTTGTCCCTTTCAAGGGCGCCTAACATGGATAACAAAATGATGCGAGAGAGCACCCTCATTGCCAATGTATAGTTATGCTACCGATTTTGAATGTAACTCAAATTAACAGCATAATCTGTGAAATCAGCCCTCATTACTTGATTCACGCTGTCTGCTCAGCAACACCCTCCATGCCCACGTCTGCGCCCGGAAAAAAAACTCAACCTATCATGTGTTGCTCAGACCCACGTGGGGCTCAGCGCCTTGTTCTGAGCATGCTGACCAATCAGAGCGCGAGCGAGCGTCTGATTGGCTTAGAGCGACACGGGTTGTCAGTTCGAGACCTAAGTTGTCAATCAAGCCCACGAGGGGTAGAGCGCTGACAAATGCCTGTGCCTCTCAGCCTCCCGCCTGCGAATAGTGCTTGGAATGGCTGCTTAATTAGCTTCGAATGGCTTTTCCTTCCAGCTCAAACAATCTGTCACTACCATGTGGTAAAAAGAGCCCTGCGTAAAACAAAAGAGGGAAAAGCTAGTAGGGGCTAAATATCAGTTTGATTTTTTTTCTATGTATGCAAGTCGCATTACCACAAAACAAAACATTTATTCCACTCAAAGGCTGGTTCATCGTAGCCAACTGTTCCTGGCTTTATTTGTTTTCTACAAATAGGGATGCAATCAGATATGCTTAATAATGGTTTTGTGCGTATTTATTCGTTTTTAATCATTTTAAAATATATAATTTTAGACAAAATTCTACTGGATCACAGAAGATTGACTGTACTAATTAGATGCGTTTAAGATGTTTGTGCTCAGAGACTTCAGGGTCACTTCAATACAAAAGATCTGAGGAAAAGCCAACCATTGTTCGATTAAACTATAAACTTCAGTCCATCCCATTTGGAAGGGTTATTGGCTGGAACAAATATCAGGGGTGGATCCAGAGATGGAGCACGGAGTCGTTATGAGAGCCATTATTGACATTATTCTCTTGTAATCTTTTAAGAGAACTGCACAATTACTTTGTCAGTGTGAAAATGTAATATAGGTTATTACTCCTGCTATTTTTTTAATTTAAAATAAGGTTAATAGCATACATGCATGCGAGAAAGCTTTCTACATGGATCTTGTGGTCTAGATATAATAGAGATTTCCTGCTTGCTCGGTGACCCATCACAAAAACATTCTGTATAGTCAAAAAAAAGGGTGAGTCAATGAGTTTTCACCCACACAGACAAGGGTTAACAGGCCACATGAACTCAAGGAGTGACAGCTGCATTTAAATATGCAAGTGAATCCCAAAGCAATCATTATGTGTGTGTACAGAACAGATCTCGCTCCCAAATTGTGATGATTTACACTAACAGCAACGTTCTGGCATCTTGTTTTTGGTATATATTACGTTTACCCAAATGATAAAACAACCAAAACACATTATTGAGGTTGAGCCTAAATGCATCAGTGTTGAAAGATGTGGCATGTTATGTGTATGTTTGGACGGCTGCTTTACGCAAGGTACTCTTGAAGTGTTGTCATGTCCACTTATTAAATCAAATCACTTTTACTGTCACATGATCGGCAGCAGTGGCGGATTATGCATAGGCAATTTTGGCGACCTCCCAGGGCGGCATCTTGCTGGGGGCGGCACGGGAGACGGTGCAAAAAAAAAGCATTGAGATACGAGTTACTTATGCAGGTGTATTAATTTAGAGTGGCAATCCCAGAAAGACGTTAGGGGTCATTCACATTCGACATCTTTTGCACGCGCAAGTTTGATATTCTCTCTGTGCAACCGTAACAATGCTGGTGAAAGCAAACTGACGCTGTTTTCCAGTAACATTTAGCATTGATTTCTGTTATTTATTTAGAATAATAATTGTATAATAATATTCATATTAATTGTATTATTTATAATAAATATAAATCAATTGTTATATTTATTGAAAAATAAATACAATATAAAGGGGAGGGGGGAGGGGGGGTATGGGGTGGTTCGCCCAGGGTGCCATTTAAACTAGAACCGCCACTGATCAGCAGCATGTGTATTATGATGAGTAAAAAGCTTAGGTGCTGGCTCCAGACAGTGCAAAATACAATATCATACTCCAAAAACAAAACAATATACTATTAGCAATGCTGACAATAATACGGTAAAGACAATAAATATGTTAAGAAAAACACACATTACACGCATGTAGGCACGGGTAGACAAGTACACAGTCAAAAAGGTGTATACATAGTTTGACTGTTGGTGGACAATTATTGTAGACAATATTGTTTTAAGTAAGGATTTGGCTAAAGTGCAGTGCATGCTACATCTTGATTATAAGCGACAATAAAGTATATTCAGGTTTAAACAATTCTTTTATGCATATAATAATGTAGGAAGGTGCAGGATGCAATATTTTGATACATGGGTTATGTTTATATCCAAAAATGAAGCATTTGGGTTTAATTGGGCTCAATATGTAATTTTATGCACTATAGTGGGTTCGTATTCACAACAAACAAAGGCACGTTTTTCTGATGCTGTGACTGAGTGTGGAATCATGGGAGTTGTGGTCTCATTAGATCCTACAGGACTCTTGCAGAAATCATGTCAATGGGTTAGCTAAAGCATTAAACACTTATTATGAAACAGAGTAAGACTGAAATCTGAAGTGAAACAAGACTACGAAGCAGTTGCTGTTGAGAGCAATTGTATCTGGATGCAGCCTTGATGATGCAAGCTGAGACTGCATATCTCACAGTGTCAGACACAATGCACGGAGCTAGTGATGTCACTGTGAGGGGTAGGGTTAGGGGTGGGGTTGGTGAGCACATTAAAAAGCATTGCATGCAGATCCATCTGCATCCAGACCCCTCTCGCTGAGAGACTAGCCTGACGTGGCATGAACATAGCGGAGCTTTTATTATGTAAATATACAGCCTCCGGTTCTTGTCATAATCATATGAGGAAGCAGCACTGATTTACCATATTAAATAGATTTTAGGTTTTTGTTATAATACAGATCTGTGCTGTCTAATAAAACACACAACATAGTAATCGATCTTTGATGCTTCCATGTTTTCTATAACAGGGTGCATGACATCATTAGACACAAGGCATGCTCTGTTGCTGCATCCAAAATCGCATACCTCCATACTAAAATCGGTATATGAACCGAGTAGTATGTCCGAATTCACCGAATTCGATAAACAGTATTCGAGATGAACCCGGATGACCTACTACTTCCGGCAAGATTCTGAAATGCACATCAGATGGATGCTACGCTATTCCATGATGCACGTGAGAGAATTCATGAATGGGAGCGAATCAGCACAACAGACGTAGGTAGGTTACCTTATGATGACAAAATGGCGGATGTAGTATGTCCGAGTTCCATTCATTTAAATTCAAATGGAGTACCTACTGAGCAGTAGGCGATTTCGGACGCAGCCTTTGACACTACTTAAAATGTTTTTATTTTTCTGGATTTAAAAATTTTTTGAAACATTTGGGATAATGCATACATAAGTACATAAGTCGGTGAAATATATAGCACCATTTTAGTTTTAGTGCTTTAAGTTAACAAAGTTTAACATTGCCTTATTTGCTGTGTTTTGAATATAGTCTCATGCCAATTTGCTACTATTTTATTTTTGTGGCTGATTTGTAAGAATTTGTACAATTTAATTGTCAAGCTTAAAAGAGTTCTATTATGAAAACATCACTTTTATAAGGGGTTTAAACAAGGGGTTGTGTGGGATCAGTGTGCGAATTCAGCCAGCCTCTAATCATAAAAATTAATTAACACTATTTTGTATAATCACAGTTGATAAAACAGTCTGCAGAAACATTTTGATTCACATTCTCCCTTTGTACATCTTATTATAGGGTGAAAACCCCGCCCATTAATGACAATCTCTCCCTCATTAGCATAGACAGCCCTAATTGAGAAGCAGCCATCCACCATTAGAGTCTTAGCCCCATACCTGCCAAAGATAATGTAAGCGACTTTGAGGCAATATAAAAGGCATTATAAATGTGGAGATTTAGGATGCACAAATTAACACCGAAGTCTTCATAGACCTTCTTCTGAGTCACGTCTTTTGACATTTTGAGTTTTTCACAAAGATAAGTAATGTGTATTTATATAGTGCATTTATTGTGTATGACCATGCACACAAAGCGCTTCACAATCATGAGAGGGGGGTCTCTCCACACCATCACCTGTTTGCAGCACCTACGTGAATGACGCAACAGCAGCCACAGGACAACGGTGCCAGTGCGCTCACCACACACCAGCTATAGGAGAAGTAGAGAGACAGTGATAGAGCCAGTTCGATGGATGGGGATGATTGGAAGGCCATGATGGGTAAGGGCCGATGGAGGGAATTTTGCCAGGACACAGAGATTACACCCCTACTCTTTACGAGCAATGCTATGGGATTTTAACAACCACAGAAAGTCAGGACCTTGTTTTAACATTTATTCCGAAAGACGGCGCTAACTGACAGTATAACGCCCCTTTCAATGTACTGGGGCATTAGGACTCACGCAGACCACAGGTTGAGCACCCCCTGCTGGCCTCACTAACACACTTTCAACAGCAACCTAGTTTTACTGACCAGGCTCAGCCCTGCTTAGCTTCAGGGAGTAACCAGTCTCAGGGAGTAACCAGTCTCAGGGTGCAGGGTGATATGGCTGTAGCATTAGTCTTGTTTTGAATATGCTGCTATGCTGATGCACAAAGAGCACAATCTTTTTTAATTTAAAGCGACAGTCACGAAAACGGCACAATTTGGATCAAAGCCTAAAAGCATCAGTTTCAAAGAGTTATAAAAAATGTGTGGTATTTTAAGCTGCACCTTAACATACACACTCTAGGGACATCAGATACTTATTTTACATCTTGTAAAAAAGGGCATAACAGGTCTCATTTAATACAATGTGGTCACATCCCCAGTGATGGTTACATTTTTAGGTGAGATGCCTTTTTAAGAAAAACAGTATATACCATTTGCAAAGAAATCAGGAGAGCGCACAACTCAGTTGGATTAAAAAACTAAGTGTAAATAGAAATGTCCCACTTAAACTTGTGATCCAATCAGCCAAAACTCCAATCCAATTACCAGGTGTAATTCAATTAAATTCAATTCATCCTTATTTCCAAAGCAGCTTAACATAGAAGTTCTAGTAGATTGAAACCGTGTCAGTCCAGTTTTCGGAGTTGAAGTTCAGTTTAGTTCAGTTCAGTGTGGTTTATTTTCACTGCTGAAAGTCCAAACACTGAAGAGCAAATCCATCGGTGCCAAAATAATAAGCTTTATTAATAGTAATCAGTTGCTAAAAGATGACTGATATCTGAATATGACCGCAATGTGTAGAAGGCCATATTACTATCAAAGTCTATTTCAACAACCAAAGTAGCAGGTGAAGATCACAGACTGCACCCAACACCTGTTTTCAAATGACTGCCTAGAAAAACAAGTAATTGTTTCATACCTGCAAGAGTTTGATTTCATCACAGCTTTATGTGTTGCTAGAGGTCGGCACTGATTTACCCATTACAAAGAGGAAATGCACGACAGTTTTAAATCCAAGTGCTCATTCCTTCGCACCTTTGTTCTGACAAACACGCTTCGTATTTTCATGCTAAAACAGCTCCAAATGATAGCTGGCAGGATTATCCTGGGTACGTGAGAGAAACGCTTCTTTCTCAGCTCCTGCCTGCCTTTTTTTTATGCACGCAAGCCTACTCTACCTACCTCTCCCTTCTTTGCTTGATTTCCTTGGTAGTGGAGCAGAAAACTAGGTCCGACTTTGCATGGCGTGCATGTATTGTAGGGCGCCTCTGTCTCTGGATTATTGACATGCTTTCATACGTGGGATTGGGGGCCTGAAAAGAGACATTCCTGCTTACAATAGCTTCAGTGTGCATCGCTAGGTTGAATGGGCCACGGCATATCACAGCGACTTGTCAGGCTGTAATCAATGCAAACAGGATGAAAGGCCTTATCAAAAGAGACAAACGCAGACATGAGCACTGTCGCCAAATGAAAACAAGAGTAAGAAAGATGGAGGCTTTGGCAGTTGGCCCTGGCCTGTTGTACGTGTGCGTGTGCGAGGGAAACCGAGCCAATGAGCACTTAGAAATTCTCATTCTGTTCCAGTAAAAGTAATATCTTCAGAACAGGAGCCGCCGTCGCTGACTCACAGAGAGCTCGCAGAAATAGCATATTTTACATGCTAATGTGCAGGTAATGGATGATATATATCCATATAAAAGGACTCGGCGCTTGTGGATCTGTGACCGCTAATCCAACACTTTGATTTGGGAGCTGCCAGAGATGATGGGTAAAGAAAAGCCTCTCTTTAGGGATTCTCCTCCCAATCCAATCTGCATCTGTACTGATGGATTCACTATAATCTCACCATAAAGAAGAAAGGGATTCCACTCAGGAACCTGTGGCACATAAGCCTGTTGAGAACTCAGCTGGCTGTCACAGTGTGTGTGTGTGTGTGTGTGTGTATGTGTATAAGCCGGTTCAGAGCACAGCTGAGTGTGTTTGTGTGTGTGTTTGGAGAGGGTGTTATATGTTCATAAGCCTGTTTGGGACACAGCTGCCTATCACAGCTATTTGAAAAGCTCCAAGGGTAAGCCATAGGGGCATGAGAGCTCTCTTGAAAAAAAAAAAAAAGTTGGCAGCAATACTTTGAGTTTTCCCTCTGTGTTGTCTAAGGAATCAATAGCTGTGTCCACTCTGAGGTTCAGAGACAGGTTAAGTACACATTTAAAGAGAATCTGGATTACTTTCCGAAGCCTGAAACATTTATGGGGCCTCTTTGTGTATGTTAGGCTGTCAATAAAAATGCTGTAATGGAGAACATTTATGATCCATAAGTGTTTGGTGTTTCATTGGCTTCTGGAGGAGGAATGCCGTTTTTTCTCTCTCTAGATGTTCACATGAATTGTACATTATCCTTATGAGAAACAGCCACGGTGAGTTAAGCGGTATTACATGAGCACCACTGCTTTTATTCAAAAATCAATAAATGAAACACCAATGCAGAGAAGTGTTGGTGTTTTTATAGTACTTTATACATTTTATTAATCTTATTTGATTTCTTATTTGATTTCAAAGCTTAAGCTGTAGTAAATTAGCTTTTCTTTTTTTAGATGGATTTTTTTTTAAATACACACCTGTCAAAGAAGAAATGTCCTGTTTTGGTGTTCAGTTCAAATTACAATCAAATGAATATATTAATATTAAACTTGTGAATGTAAATGTCTATATTTAATGCTTCAAAAACATTTGTAAAAATAAAGAGTCAAACCTGTACTTATAAAAATAAATAAAATAATACACTCACCGGCCACTTTATTAGGTACACCTGTCCAACTGCTCGTTAAAGCAAATTTCTAATCATCCAATCACATGGCAGCAACTCAATGCATTTAGGCATGTAGACATGGTCAAGACGATCTGCTGCAGTTCAAACCGAGCATCAGAATGAGAAAGAAAGGTGATTTATGTGACTTTGAACGTGGCAAGGTTGTTGGTGCCAGATGGGCTGGTCTGAGTATTACAGAAAGTGCTGATCTGCTGGGATTTTCACGCACAACCATCTCTAGGGTTTACAGAGAATGGTCCGAAAAAGAGAAAATATCCAGTGAGCGGCAGTTCTGTGGGCGCAAATGCCTTGTTGATGCCAAAGATCAGAGGAGAATGGCTAGACTGGTTGGAGGTGATAGAAAGGCAACAGTAACTCAAATAACCACTCGTTACAACTGAGGTATGCAGAAGAGCATCTCTAATCTCACAACACGGTTTTGGTTTAGTTATGGTTATCAGGTTAAACAATGACAATGAGAACACACACACAATTAAATAGCAATTGTATTATCTTTGATACTATCTAATACTAATGTACTTATGTAAATATATTTCATTTCATTTTCATTTACTAAATAAACTTTTCCTTTAAACCACAGTAGCTAACAGAAAATGCAGTACATATATAGGTGTGATCACGCTTTGAGAGAACAGAGAGACACCAAAAAGAGTCTAGAGTTCCAACCCTTCAGAGGGGTGCAGTTATTTTTGGTGATTGAGACACAAGTGGATGGGGCTTTAAAAGCAGGTCAACAAAGTGGCCAGGTGCTGCAGACGGAGTGTGAAAGCTTGGGGGGACGAAAAGTCAAGCACCTCCTCAACACCACCAGTATCTGTAGTGCCAAGCAAGCTATCATCTGACAGAGAGAATAGAGGATGAGAGGAAATATAGCTGACTTTACACCTACACACACTAACACCTACAGATATACTTGTTCACGCTCGCTAGCTGTGGAGAGGCTCTGCTGAACACTCCATTACATGCTCCCTCTCAACTTAAACTACCTTTTTACAACGCTTTAATGAGAAGCTTGTATTATTTCTAAAAATAAACAATAACAACTGATCTATAATTGTTGAGATGGCACTGTCAAAATTACGGTTACTAATTTTAATTAGTCATGATAAGAAGTTTTTGCTCCTTTATGTAAATAAAGAAAATCTGTTCAATTATTATAAGTTAACTGTTTTTCAATATTTTAATTTAGGTTAATGGAATTTTAGTTAAAATAAGTTAAATGTCGGCGCCAGTGGTGTAGTGTGTCGACACATGCACTCCGGTGTTCACAGCGACCCGAGTTCGATTCCACCTCGCGGTCCTATGCCGATCCTTCCCCTCGCTCTGCTCCCCATTCTTTCCTGTCAATACTCTCTACTGTCCTATCAAATAAAGGTGAAAACCCCCCAAAAAATAATTATAAAAATAAGCGTTTTTTTGATTACTTAGTGGCATTGATTACATTAATAAATTAAGGTTACATGGATTCAACGTTACATTTTAATGCAACAACTAACCTTTTAATGTGTGTAAATATCAGACTTTTGATTACAACATCTACATTTTATTTTCAGCCACTTTCAGATATTTTGTGAAGGGGGTTAATAGTTATGTGTTTGAGTAAAATGCAATTTTTGTTTTATTCTAACATTAAATTTACTAACTCCAAATTTCAAACAACAATGTTGTCATTTTGAACATTTTTTGCTGTGTTTATTTTCTATATTTAACTAACATTTTTATACAACACAATATACACTACCTGACAAAAGTCTTGTCGTCGATCACAATTTTAATAGCAGCAAATAATAACTCGACTTCTAGTTGATCATTTGGAAAAAAAGGCAGAAGGTAGATTTTTCTGATGAATTGTCTGCCGAACTACATCCCAATCATTACAAATACTGCAGAAGACCTGTTGGAACTCGCATAGACCTTACAGAAATCAGTCAAGTTTGGTGAAGGAAAAGTCATGGTTTGGGGTAACATTCAGTATGGGGGCGTGCGAGTGATCTGCATGGATGGCAACATCAACAGCCTGAGGTATCAAGGCATTTGTGCTGCCCATTACATTACAAACCACAGGAGAGGGCAAATTCTTCAGCAGGATAGCGCTCCTTCTCATACTTCAGCCTCCACATCAAGTTCCTGAAAGCAAAGAAGATCAAGGTGCTCCAGGATTGGCCAGCCCAGTCACCATACATGAACATTATTGAGCATGTCTGGGATAAGATGATGGAGGAGGCATTGAAGATGAATCCAAAGAATCTTGATGAGCTCTGGGAGTCCTGCAAGAACGCTTTCTTTGCCATTCCAGATGACTTTATTAATAAGTTATTTTAATTGCAGAGATGTATGGATGCAGTTCTCCAAGCTCATAGAGTCATACACAATATTGATTCTTTTTCCACTGCACCATGACTTTATATTCTATACTGTACATTATTTATGTTATATAACAAAACTATTGTCTAAGCAAAGTCAGACCTTACTGTCCTAATTAAATAATTAAAAATCAAGGCATGATCATATTTTATTTTGGTAAAATAATTGTAATCTATCTTTCATATAAGTTACTTCTGATACCAAATGATGGTACAAAACTTGGTTAGGTGACAAGACTTTTGTCAGGTAGTGTAAATGTTTTAACATCAGAACAATTAGTCTTTGGTGTAATAACTTTGATTTTTAAAGTCAATTTAACTTATTAAAAATGTTTTAACTCACACACACTATTTTAAGTCAGTTTAAGGTCATTCAAGTTAAAATGACTTGCAATGTTAATTTGATTCGACTTAAAAATTCAAAGCAACCACTAATTTCTTATGGTGTGTAAATAAGACTTCAGTATGATTACCATCATCCGTCTTTTGTTCTCAGACTTTTTCAGACATTTTGATAACAATACGACAAATCACAGGCACTTCAAATTTCCCTAGGGGACACACTGCTCTCTAAGGAGTATTTGAGGTAATATTTTCCCCATCCTGACAGAGATAACCACCTGTCTAGAATGCAGTTTTGCAGGAGGCCCAGTGTAAAACAAAGGTTATCACCTGTGATCAGGTGTTGTGGGACAGCAGTCGTCCAGCCCTGCCCTCGGGGTCTCATTAACATGACACAGCTGTGATCAGCCTGCCCATATCTGCACAACAACAGCAGAGGAAACCAGTCTTCAAGTCAACATACTTATTTGTAACATGCAAGTGTTTTTCAATTCATGTATTGTACATTTTCTAGACACCATTTTAAGGGGTGTAAGCAAAAGCAATGGTCCCAACGTATTTCCTGCTTTACATTTGGAATTTCTATAGCTTCCAAGTAACCAGAAAGGTCCACAGCTGAGAACATTATTAAGGACAGGTCTCACCCGGCTTCTGAACTGCTCGACCTGTTGCCCTAAGGAAGACGCTACAGGTACATCAGAACGAGGACAACCAGACTCAAGAACGGCTTTTCCCAAAAGCCATTACCATTCTCAACTCACACATGCACAGGCCCCACACATGCACACTCATGGACTGGCTTATATTAAAAAAAAACTTCATTTTCATTGGACTTGGCAAAACACATCTAATTATATACATCTTGTATCTCTCGTTCAGCCTCAGAACTGTTTACTTCACCTCACCCTCTATTTTGCACTACTGTTTATTCTCTGCAGTTATTTCTACTGTAACTTGTTGTTTAGTGTGATTTGTATTTGAAAGGATATATTTAAATGTTTGGAGTGAGTAGTGAGATGCATTAAAGTCAGAATTATTAGCCCCCCTTTGAATTTTATTTTCTTTTTTAATATTTCCCAAATTATGTTTAACAGAGCAAGAAAATCTTCACAGTATGTCTGATAATATTTTTTCTTCTGGAGAAAGTCTTATTTGTTTTATTTAGGCTAGAATAAAAGCAGTTTTTAAATTTTGTTTTTAATATTTTAAGGACAAAATTGTTAGCCATTTTAAGCTATATTTGTTTTCAATAGTCTACAGATCAAACTATCATTATACAATAACTTGACTAATTACCCTAACCTGCCTACTTAACCTAATTAACCTAGTTAAGCCTTTAAGGACGTACTCACACTATGCTTTCCGAACTGTGTCCAGCCTCGTTTCCCGGATCATTTGAGAAGTGTGAGTGCTCTGAACCGGGCTCAAGCATGGTTCACTTGGCTGGCCCTGGCCCGGTTGGAAGAGGTGGGCCTGAGCGCAGTTCACTTGGGCTCAGGCACGGTAGGCTTGCAATATGAGTGCAAGCGTGCCTAAGCCTGAAACTGAAAGCGAGACGTGACTTTAAGGGACTGTATCATATGGATTAATTAATCATTCGTGCTGTTCAATGAACACAAACTGTCGTAGTTTTTTAAAGACGCAAACCCCTCACTGCACAACAGCTGCACCTTCAGCAAACCTCCTAATTCCTGCAGCACGAGGACTTTATGAGCATCAAAAGTGGCTGATCTGTTCGGCGAAATATTTGACTGCGTGTCACCGCATATCAAATGAATTAAACGATATAGCTAAAGAAATCTCCACTGTGCTGAGCGAAAGCGTTTCTCTTCCTAAACTGAACAGTGCGTCATCGATGACGTAAGCGTGCCCAGGCCGGAATGTAATGTGTGAATGCGGGCCGTCGGGGGAGACGGAAGTTGTGACAAGCATGCTTTGGCCCGGTTCACCGCAACTGTACATAGTGTGAGTACACCCTTAATGTCACTTTAAGCTGTATAGAAGTGTCTTGAAAAATATCTAGTCAAATATTATTTACTGTCATCATGACAAAGATAAAATAAATCAGTTATTAGAAATGAGTTATTAAAACTATTATGTTTAGAAATGTGTTGAACAAATCTCTCCGTCAAACAGAAATTGGGGAAAAAGTAAACAGGGGGGCTAATAAATCAGGGGGGTTAATAATTCTGACTTCAACTGTATATAATGTACATTGTATATGTGTACAGTAAAGGCATGTGTGTACATAAAATGCAGTCTATTCTATTCTAAAAATAATGTTATGATAGCTGTTTTAACATTAAGTTATGATTGAATTGCCTCTTATTACAGTTATAAAATAGTTTGATAACAAGCAGGAAATGTTCATGGGCCAATGACATCACCACATTGATATGGTCTAAATATTTGCAGAGCAACTTTGCTAAGCCTTCATATATAGGCTTAAAATTATATATTTTTTAATATCACACATTTTATTATCAATATTAGGAATGAGCATTTATTTGATTAATATTAGAATTATTAATATTAATTTTACAATAATTAATATATTATCTACTTTTCCAGATCTCGTTTCCATTAAATGCTTCAGATTTTTTACTTAAAAGGTGAAGCTTTAATTTGTGACCCTGGACCACGAAACCAGCCTTTTGTTATGAGTATATTTTGCCAATAGTCAAAATTACATTGTATGGATCTAAATGAATAATTCATGCTTTATTGTACATTTCATGCTTTAAATGGATTAAAATGTATTGCTTTATTATTAATACGCATTACTGAACACTTTTATACAACTTTAAAGGCAATTTTTGTACCCTCAGATTCCATGTGCAAATAGTTGTGTATATATATTTACCAAACATTGTTGTATTCTAACACATCATACATTAACGGTAAGCTTATTTATTCAGATGTCAAATATTGTAAAAATCTCAATTTTAAAAATTGACCATTAAGACTTGTTTTGTGGTCCAGTGTCACATTTGTAAAGATTGACCTTTTCTCATAATTCTTTACTCATAATTTTTTTAACATGTCATAATTCTTATAACATTCTTTTATTTATTTATTTATTTATTTATTTATTTATTTATTTATATATATATATATATATATATATATATATATATATATATATATATATATATATATATATATATATATATATATATATATTATTTTTTATTTATTTATTTATATTTATTTATTTATTTATTTATTTATATTTCATTCATTCATTTTTTTTTCGGCTTAGTCCCTTAATTAATCTGGGGTCACCACAGTGGAATCAACAACCAACTTATCCAGCATATGTTTTTTACACAGCGCATGCCCTTCCAGCCACAACCCATCACTGGGAAACACTCATACACTCACATTCACACACATAAACTATGGACAATGTGTGAGGCGACAGCACTACCTACTGCGCCACCGCGTCGCACTTTATTTATATTTTTTAAAATGTATTTATATATTTTATTTATTTATTTATTTATTTTATTTAATTATTTATTTATTTGTTTTTTATTAATTAATTAATTTATTTATTTTTATTTATTTATATTTTTATTTATTTATTTATATATTGTATTTATTTAAAAATATGTATATATATTTTAATTTTTTTATGTATTTATTTATTTATATTTTTATTAATTTTTGTATTTATTTATGCATGTATTTATTTATTTGTTTGTTTGTTTGCTTAATTGGGGAATATGCACATTAATACATGAATAAAATAACAAGCTAAATGTGCCAGAGGTCAACAAATTGACAAATTTTCATCTTTATCCCATTCTGTATATTAATAGTAACCACATTTTTAATTCTATATAGTGTGTTCTCTATAACTCTTTAAGTTCTGTGAAAAGTCGTGACCACATCCAAAAACAAAAGATTATCCACAAGATTCCTCTTAGTTACCTCTCAATTCAAATATTAAAAACAAGCTCACGATTAGCAAATTTAATCAGATGTTCCCAACTATAAAAAGAATACTTGAGTGATGCAATCAGGCTTTTATCTAAAACTGTAACATCTTCTTTGTGAACAATTTCAAATGGTTTAAGAATAGACTCGTATGCTTCTTATTGCTCATTATCTCATTACGCTATTATGTTGATGAAAGATAAATCTGCTGTAAACATGGCCAGAATTGCACAATCTGCATTTATTGCTTACTGTATGTTTCTAGAAATGAGCAGTGCACAAAGATGAAACAAACCGACAGCATGTGTGTATACAAACAGACACTATCAAACAATACTGTATAGCATCTCTTTCTGTCTTCTGCATTTACACAAACAGAAGATATTCTTGTCACATGTTTGATCTGAAACACTGAAACACAGTGGTTCTCTATCGTGCTCTCTTCTGTTGGCTTCTAGAGCGCTGCTATACCTTGTTATCAGTGTATCCCTGTAGTCCACTTAGTGCAGGGCCCAGGAGCCGCCCAAGGTCCATCTAACTTACACAAGAGACTGCTGACTACAATTTTCTCCCTCTCTCTCTCTCTTTCTTTATCTGGCTCTGAGATAGTAACACACTTCAGAAACTGATGGACAAACTCCATCAGTGTGTAGCCAATCATATTGTGAAACTCAGATAAGGTTAAGTACTCTCTGATGATAATATAGAGTGAGTTTGACACTGGTGCAGAAGGAGAACTCTCAAAACCCACCGACAGGCATACATTCCTGCGAGCGTTGTATTTGTATTCATAGCCTCATAGATTGGTGAATAAGTTAAAAATAGATCAATATGATGTTGGTGGTGATATATTGTTTACATTCAAAGGGTGATGATTTTTTTGGCCTTGTATGATTTGTACAAACTGATGTATTCAGATTATGATTCATTAAAAATCTAATTACTACATCTATTCAAATAACAATGACCTTAGTTATGAGTTTATGTTTGTATAAAAGTTATAAGAGAGATGAAGGTTAACATATTTGGCTCGCTGTTCTTGAAACTCGCCTCAAGCTTTTGAATCTACCTCCCACAGGCTCATTAATTAAATGTTTATATAATTTCCTTGATACATAACAAAACTTAGGTTGGTGTAGTGGAGGGATGCCAGAGAACTCGAGTTGAGTGTTCACTTCCTTCTCAGTTTTATTTAATGTACTTTATTTATTTGATCTAATTAGCTTTTTTGTTTGTTTGTTTTCAACAAATTTTAGTATATTGTAAAACCCAACAGTCAACTTGATCAAATGAAAGGAGTGTAGTTAACTCAAAATTTACTAAAAGTTAATTCTACTCATTTGAAAAGAGTTTTGAACTAATTTTATCGCAAATTTGCGATATTAAACAAACAATTTGAAGGCCCTATATAGCACTTTCAAAGCATGGTTATTTGTGGAACCTAATAAAAAAGGTTCTGTTTAGCACCAAAAAGGGTAGTGATATTATTCGTAGCTGAAGAACCCTAATTTGTTGTTTAGAACCATTTCACTGTAAAACCCAACAGTCAACTTGATCAAATGAAATGAGTGTAGTTAACTCAAAATTTACTGATTCTACTCATTTGAAACGAGTTTTGAACTCAGTGTTGAAGGTAATGAGTTAATTAAATACCTCATTACTTCAACTTAAATGGGGTAAGTTCACAGTACTTATACACTCTCAGAAATAAAGGTACACGAGCTGTCACTGGGGTGGTACCTTTTCAGAAGGTACATGTTTGTACTTAAAGGGTCCATATCGGTACCTCAAATGTATATATTAGTACCTAAAAATTTTAAGAGGAACACTTTTGTACTTTTAAGGTGCTAATATGTACCCTTGAGGTATTAATTTGGATCTTTTAGGTACAAATTTGTACCTTTTGAAAAGGTACCACCCCAGTGACAGATCGTGCACCTTTATTTCTGAGAGTGCACTGTAAAAAATGCAGGGTTCCACACAATTCATTCATGTTGTCCCAACACAAATCGATTAAGTTAACTTAACACTTTTAACAAATTTATGTGGATTGAACATAAAAAAATTAAGTTGTCTCAATGAAATCTCAAGAATTGTGTTGTTTCTGCTCATTTTAAATAAGTAGTTTGAACATGTAAAATAATATATTTTTTGAGTGTGTGTATAGATTAGTTTTTGATCTTAAATGGTTTGTAGCTATTGGTTTCCTCAAACGGTTTGAGTTGCCTTAACTTATTGAGTTTTACAGTACTCAGTTGGTTTGAGTCTACATTTGTTGGGTTTTACTGTGCTCAAATTGCTTTATTTACTCAAATAGATTAAGTTCACAGAACTTTTGGGTTTTACAGTGTAAATTGTGTGTCAAAACTCCTGAGTATAATAATCAAGCTGTTCCTTTGTTTGACCACAGATACGTTAAATGAATAGTTCTCATAATGATGAAATCAGTTTCAGTATTTGTTTACACTTTCCAGTAAGGTTCCATTATGTAATATTGGTTAAGGTATTGACAGTTTTTATTCATCTTTGTTAATGTTGGTTAAGGAAAATAAAATAATTTATTGTTAATTCTTGCTAACTCATAGTGAATTCATATTGGATTTTAATAATGAATGAATAAAACTATGGTTAATAAATGTTGTACAAGTTTTGTTCATACGTAGTTCATGTTAATAAATACATAAATTATCAGTAATTAAATAAAATGTTTTGGTTAAGTGTGACTGAGTTGATTTCTGCTGTTGAACACAAAGAAAGATATTTTAAAGAATGTCAGAAGCCATTAGCCATTGACCCCCATGGTATTTTTTCATACTATGCATGCCAATGGCTACAGGTATACGTTAAAATATATATTCTTTGTTGTTCAGAAAAATAATAATAATAATAATACAAGTTTGGAACCACTCCATGGTGAATATATTTTCATTTCTTGATGAATTTTCCCTTTAATACCAGGCAGGCACAGGACATTAACATGAAGTCAGATTGACGTCAATTTGGAAATGAAAATCGTGTTGACGTCAGAACTCAATGTCAGGCTGATGTCAATGTAGAACATCCAACCTAAAATCAACCAAATATCAACATCTAATGATGTTACAGCTTGAGGTTGTGTGGACGTTACCACTATGATGTCTATCAGACGTTGGATTTGGTTGCCGTACCTGATGAATAAATGTCAGTATTTGACATCAATATGATTTGGTTTAAGACGTTGGGTCGATGTTGGATTTTGGTCACTTTCCAACACAACCTAAAATCTACCAAATATCAACTTCATTTGACGTTGTTATGGGACGTCGAAATAACATTGTCCTTAGACTCTGGCTAGACAGTGAATTTTGGTCACCTGACATCACAACTTAATTCTAACCTAATATAAACGTCTCATGGCATTGTACCTGCTTGGGTAATAATGATGTTTTAAAAAGATAGATATCTTTTAGATACATAAAGATGAAAACATCATATGTACATTTATTGTCATTAATCAATGTTTGCACCGTAAGGTGCATTAATGCGTTTGATGTGAACTAAACTGAAAGTAAAAATACACAACAGGTTTTTTTTGAAGTATCTATTTTCTGTTACATCATTTAAAGTATACCATTATCCAGCATATGTTTTACACAACGGATGCCCTTCCAGCTGCAACCCAGTACTGGGAAACACCCATACACATATCCTCACATTCACACCAATACTCTACAGCTAATTTAGTTTATTCAGTTCACCCATAGCGCATGTCTTTGGACTGTGGGAGAAACCGGAGCACCCGCTGGAAACCCACGCAAACACGGGGAGAACATGCAAACTCACACAGAAAAACACACAAAAATGCCAACTCGAACCAGCGAACTTCTTGCTGTGAGGCAACAGTGCTATTAGCAGAAGCCGTTAGCCATTTACCTCCATGGTATTTTTTCCCTACTATGCCTGTCAATGACTACAGGTATACTTTAAAATCTATTATTTTTGTGTTTAGAAAAAAAATAAAGTAATACAGGTTTGGAGCCATTTCATGATGAGAATATTGTCAGTTCTTGGTGAATAATTTTTTTATTAATAATTTAAAAAAACTATATTCTTAAAGACGAAAACATTATACAGTTGAAGTCAGAATTATTAGCCCCCCTTTGATTTTTTTTCTTTTTTAAATATTTCCCAAATTATGTTTAACAGAGCAAGGAAATTTTCACAGTATGTCTGATAATATTTTTTCTTCTGAAGAAAGTCTTATTTGTTTTTTTTCAGCTAGAATAAAAGCAGTTTAAAAAAAAAAAAAAAAAAACATTTTAAGGTAAAAATTATTAGCCCCTTTAAGCTATATCTTTTCAATAGTCCACAAAACAAACCATCGTTATACAATTAATTGCCTAATTACCTGCCTAGTTAACCTAATTAACCTAGTTAAGCCTTTAAATGTCACTTTAAGTTGTATAGAAGTGTCTTGAAAAATATCTAGTCAAATATTATTTACTGTCATCATGACAAAGATAAAATAAATCAGTTATTAGAAATGAGTTATTAAAACTATTATGATTAGAAATGTGTTGAAGAAATCTTCTCTAATCTAAACAGAAATTGGGGAAAAAATAATAAGGGGGCTAATAATTCAGGGGGGCAAATAATTCTGTCTTCAACTGCATGTACATTTATTAATCAGTGTTTACACTGTAAAGTGCATTAATGCGTTTGATGTGAACTAAACTGAAAGTAGAAACACACAACAGGTTTTCTTTGAAATATCTGTTGTTTCATCATGTCCTCTGGGATCTGTTATTACAACCAAACATTCTCCACAGGGATCGATGAAGTTCTGACGTATCCTAATTGTACTACAGAGAATTAACATGACCTCGTTACGGTTAGCAACATTTATATAAAGTTTAAAGCCAGGTTCTTGATTATTGAAAAGCAACTAAAACTCGATGTTCCTTCCTTTCTTCCAGCACTCTGACGATACTTAAATCATGGCTGCAGCATTTCTTTTATCTATCCTATACATGAATGACCGTGATCTTCTCTGCTTGAGTGCTTTAAAAAAGCACTAGCCGCCGTCTTGACCTAATGAACACTGCCGGAATAAAGCAGCCGTGCTGTATCTAATGCTCAGGTCTTAAGAGGTTTGTCCCCTTCTGTGAGGTGATGGTGTATCCCGGAATACAAAACGCTGTCTCTGTACTTCTCTATCAATGCTACTGCTTTATTCAGCTCACGTAAAGCTCTGCATTTTCCTTCTTCCTTCACAGCAGAAAAGCTTTTAAGTCTGTGTACAGTTCGCCGCCGGCCCTGAAAAGTGATGAGCGTGCCATAACCTGTTGCTTTTAGTGATTACCTTCCATTTGCATTATTTATACAGTAAAATCCTTTCGGTTGCTTTTTAAAGCATTATGTTAACAAGAGGAAAGAGTCACAGCAGCCACAGTTCGCTACCACAATAAAGAATTGATCTGAGCAGGATGGACTGCTTTTAACCTTCCTTTTTAAAGGCTCCATTAATGCACTCACAGAGAAGAGTGGCACTCCCAGCATGCACTGGTGTTAATGGCGCTGTGACAGAGGCCTGGGTGGACAGTCTGGAATGTGCGTCACTGACAGCCTACAACCTACAGGGTGTGAAATCTCTCTCTCTTGCTCTCTCGCAAACACACACACACACAAATAACTCAACAGCATGAGGTGGAGTGACTGGTTGCCATCACAAGCAGAGAGAAAAGGAAGTGGTTTCAAAGGTGAATTAAGGCAAGGAGATCCTGCAAACAGTCATAACAAGAAAAGGTAAACATTGCATACATTGTGTGTAAACCACAGTTGATGGATTGGCATTGCATGCATGCTTTCATTATGAAGAAGGCCAATGAATGTCACATTAGGGCGTAGCTGGTGTCATTGCTCAATGGTTATTTGGTAAATTCAGCCACAAATAGGAGATGACACATGGACAAAGAACAAGATCAGAGGTATAAAATGAGATTATTCACATCCACACATCACTGCTGATGTAAGTTTTGACACAGACTGACGTGTGAGGAAAGGTTTTTAACAAGTTTGTCAATATAGACGTAATTTATCTGAAAGGACTTCACAATTATTCCCGACAGTGTTTTGCGTCATTCAGAATTGAATTGAGAATACTTTTTTAATCAGAACTTAATTGAGGTGGCAAAAATGTTGAGATGAGGTTAAAACTGAAATATTAAAAAGAAAAAAATGTCATACATACAGAATAGCAAGAACAGAACGAAGACAGACAGACTGATAAACAAAAACATAGAATACAGATACACAGAGAACAGATACACTCACTCTTACACTGTAAAACCCAAAAAGTTAAGGTAACTCAAACCGTTTGAGGAAACCGATTGCAACAAACCATTTCAACCAAGTTCAAAAAATGAATCCTAATGAGTGCTGTGAACTTAATGCATTTGAGTAAAGGAAGCAATTTAAGCACAGTAAAACCCAATAAATGAAGAGAACTCAAACCAACTGTGTACTGTAAAACCCTACAAGTTAGGGCAACTTAAACCATTTGAGTTAAAAAAAAAAAGCGAATCTGTATGAGTACTGTGAACTTACTCCATTGAAGTATAAAATATGAGGTATTTAATTAACTCGTTACCTTCAACACTGAGTTCAAAACTCTTTTCAAATGAGTAGAATTAACTTTCAGTAAATTTTGAGTTAACTACACTCATTTCATTTGATCAAGTTGACTGTTGGGTTTTACAGTGTAGGAAATGGTTCTAAACAACAAATTAGGGTTCTTCAGCTACTAATAATATCACATACCCTTTTTGGTGCTAAACAGAACCTTTTTTATTAGGTTCCACAAATAACCATGCTTTGAAAGTGCTATATAGGGCCTTCAAATTATTTGTTTAATATTGCAAATTTTAGTATCAATATTAGGAATTAGAATTTATTTGATTAATATTAGAATGATTAATATTCATTTTATATTAAGTAATATATTATATTATTATTATAAGTATGTTACTTTTGTTATATCATTATTGTCATCATCATTCATTCATTCATTTTCCTTCGTCTTAGCTCAGGGGTGCCCAATCTTTTTCTAAACACAGTGGGCTGAGGGTAAATATACCAAACTTTATTGCAATAAAGTTGCCATAAGTAATTTCCTAATTTATTTAATAAAATTAAAAAAATGAGTAGAAAACGACGCGGTGGTGCAGTGGGTAGCACGTTCGCCCCACACAGCAAGAAGGTCGCTGGTTCGAGCCTCGGCTGGGTCAGTTGGCGTTTCTGTGTGGAGTTTGCATGTTCTCCCTGTGTTCGCGTGGGAGACAGTCCAAAGACATGCGGTACAAGTGAATTGGGTATGCTAAAATTGACCGTAGTGTATGAGTGTGTGTGTGAATGAGTGTGGATGTTTCCCAGTAATGGGTTGCGGCTGGAAGGGCATCCACTGTGTAAAACATGTGCTGGATAAGTTGGCGGTTCATTCCCCTGTGGCGCCCCAGATTAATAAAGAGACTAAGTCGAAAAGAAAATGAATGAATGAATAAATGAATAAATAGAAAACATTGCTTTATATTCAATCTAATGAAGTATAATTTTAAACAATTTATAATGTAATATAACTTATTACAGTAGTTCTTATGAATACAGTCAAGCTGCACCTGAATTGCTTTGTCTCCTGCATTGTCAAGTGACAGTATTTACTTTTTTTTTAAAAATTGGATTAATTTACAACATTTAATTAAATAATTTGGTAACACTTTATTTTGATGGTCCGTTTGTTGAAATTAAGTTACATTGCATCTACATGCCAACTAATTCACATTAGATTATAAGTAGACTGTTAGGGTTGGGGTTAGGGTTAGTGTAAGCTGACATGTACTTGCAAAGTTTCTTATAGTCAGTTAAGTGTCTGTTGAAGGAGCAGTATCAACAGATATTAAGCAGACAGTCTACCAATACTCAACTGGAAGATCAAAATAAAGTGTTGCCGAACATTTAATTTCAGTTTGCTTTTTCAAAGCTCAGCAATCAAACAAACAAACAAACAAACAAACAAACAAACAAACAAATAAAGTTACATTAAATTAGAAATGATGATCTTAAGGCATTTGTCCCAGCCATCCCCATCATTCTCATTCTCTTTTCAGATGGGATGGTGGGCCAAATCAAAGGTTACCATGGGCCAACTTTGGTCCGCGGGCCCTAGTTTGGGCATCTGTTTTACTCCCTTTATTCATCAGGGGTCAGCGGAATGAACCACCAATTTAACCAGCATATGTTTTACACAGCGGATGTCCTTTCAGCTGCAACCCAGTACTCGGAAACACCCATACACCCTTATTGTCACACGCACACACACTACGGCCAATTTAGTTTATTCAATTCATCTATAGGGCATGTCTTTGGACTGTGAGAGAAACCTGAGCACCCGGAGGAAATCCACATGGGGAGAACATGCAAACTCTACACAGAAATGCCAACTGACCCAGCCGGGACTCAAACCAGCAACCTTCTTGCTGTGAGGCAACAGTGCTAACCACTGCGCCACCGTGTTGCCCACATCATCATTATCGTTATTATTATTATTATTATTTGTTTGATCTTAAATCTTGCAGACTCCGTTAAGGTTTAAAAAAATTAAATAAAAAAAAACAGACATACCCAACAGTATGTACATTTATTTATATTTTATTGACTTAACTTGTTAACTTGTAGCACTTGTTGCACCAAGTTATTAGCTGAACACATTAGTAAATGACAGATGACACGGAACATGAATAAATACATAAATAGTAAAAAAAAACATCTTTACAACCCTCTGTGATGCCTTTATTTCTTTATGAGTGCATTTCTGTAATATCGAGCAGCATTTTTTTTCTGCAGATGCTATATGAATTCGCACCACCTGTAACCTCACCAAATTAGGAAAGATAATAGAAACATTTATTGGAATACAAAAGTTGAAGCAGCACTCATCTGCTCGGCACATCTTCCTTCGGCACAGAGGGTGTTGAGCTTATGCAGAGGCGCAGAGCAATCAGACAGCCTGTGTCTGCAAATGTGAAAACTAGAGTATCCACAGGGATTGAGGATAACAATTAAAGAGCGTCTGTCAGAGTCAAGCACCCCCTCTCAGCCTTTTTTCCCATTAATTGGGATGTAGGGAGGCTGAGGGCGGGCAGGTTCAAGAGGCTCCGTGTGAATGACAGAGCCACTCAGGGGCCTCTTCAGAAACCATCCAGAGCAGATGAGATTCTGACAAAACGTGATCAACAGCATACGGTAGCAGCTGAGGGGTCCCACCCTCCCCTCCCACCCCGCACACACAAACATGCTTTCTCAATCACAGTTGCAGCAGTCTGCCATCAGTGTTCATGTACAGAGAGATGAGAATGTAATAAAGTTGGGATAAGAATATAGGAAAACAATATTGCTCAGGTTGCTCCTTAGACATTTGATTGATTCATGTAATTTCATTTCAGACATTTTCCAAACTGATAGAGTTTGAAAAACATATACTTCTGTCTATACTGTAAATCAAAGTAGTCCAGTGTTGTTTTGGACACTAAAAACTTTCATTATACTCTCAAAAATAACTTGTATAAACTACTTATTTATAAAGGGGTGAAACACAGTTCTTAAGGGTTTTTTGGGACAACTTAATTCCTTAATGTTCAAGCCACTTAAATTTGTAAATTTGTAAATTTAAATTTGTTTTGGGCTGGCACAATCACAAACTCCTATTTTGGGCTCTGTGTGAGCATGCAACTTCGGTGTATATTTGTCAAAATAGCCGAGATGAGTCAGAGAGATGGAGAAGAAATGGAAGGGAGGCGGAGAAATTGCGGGAAACACACTGGCGTTTCATTTAGCGGTTCTGAAAAGTTCTCCGTCCATACTACACGGCTAAAAACGCACATCACTTGACCACACACGCACTCTGTCATGAGCTGCAGCCTGTAGGTCAGCGGGTGATTTGAGCATAAAACCCCAGGTGAGAGTATAGTGCATGTGGGACAGTTCATCAAAGATCTACTGCTAGATCTCATCTCACTATAGTTGTTAAACGTTATATTGAATTCATCTTGTTGTCTCTATCTAACGACTCTTCTGTCTTTTGAATCTACTGCTTGTTCTCAGGTAACTCAGTTTTGGCTGAGTGCAAAGATAAGTGAATATATTAATTTATGTAAACACGTACACTGATTCTGCACATTGACTGATTGCTTGACTTTATCGTATAAATTTATTGTATGATATACTTTTATAATGGCCATTATTGATTATTAAAACTGATATTCAGCAAAAGAGACAGGGTAAAGTTCGTATTTTTCAATGAAAATGAAAGGAGGCAGTTATGTTATAGGCCCTGTTTTGTTATAAATATGCATAGAGTGAAGATGAAGGTTATATAAATATGTAGCTACACGAGGCCCTTTGGTGTCTCTTAATCATAATATCAAAATGAAAATTTCCTTATGTTTTTATTGTTAAGATAAGGTAAACAGCCAGCAGGATGAGGTGAATGAGATTATAAAGTACACTGTTTCCTTTAAAGATTTACCCATGCGTCAGCAGGCAGTTTTTGTTGTGTTTATTATTTAATATAGGCTGAGTGAACATCTGTAGTGTATTGAATAAGCTAAATTGGCTGTAGTGTATGAGTGTGTGTGTGAATGAGTGTGTATGGGTGTTTTCTGATACTGGGTTGTGGCTGGCAGGGCATCTGCTGCATAAAATATATGCTGGAATAATTGGCGGTTTATTCCGCTGTGGCAACCCCTAATAAATAAGGGACTAAGCCAAAGGAAAGTAAATGAATGAATGAATGAATGAATCGTGTATTTTTTAGAACCTAACAAAAATCATTGTAAACAGTATACAGAAATGAAATTGAGATTAATGTCTGTATTTAATTATTTATTTATTTCACATACATATGGCTTTTGTGTTTTTATAAAATAGAAGTTGATAAACATATTAAACATGCACAGATGGGTAGCATTTTGATTGTATCTAGTATCTACAAAATGCCAGGGCCGATTTTTTATCCCAGTCCAGCCCTGGTTGGGACAACATGAAGGAATTGGGTTAAAAAAACAGAATTGTGTGGACAAAAACAGCTGAAAGACTCTTCAAATTATCATATATTTTGTTCTTCAGATTTCTACTTACTGAACGTTTTGAAATGCATGGGGTGATAAATTCCTCTTCCTGAAAACTGTCACTACACTACCTGACAAAAGTCTTGTCACCTATCCAAGTTTAAAAAACAACAAATAATAACTTATATGAAAGGCAAATGCCTCTAGATTACGCTTATTTTACCAAAATAAAATAAGATCATGCCTTGATTTTTAATTATTTAATTAGGACAGTAAGGTCTGACTTTGCTGAGACAAAAGTCTTGTCACTTAACAGAAATAATGTACAGTATAGAATATAAAGTCATGGTGCAGAGGAAAAAGAATTAATACTGTGTATGACTCCCATGAGCTTGGAGGACTGCATCCACACATCTCTGCAATGACTCAAATAACTTAAAGTGATCTGGAATGGCAAAAAACGTTCTTGCAGGACTCACAGAGTTCGTCAAGATTCTTTGGATTCATCTTCAATGCTTCCTACTTTATCTTACCCCAGATATGCTCAATAATGTTCATGTCTGATGAATGGGTTGGCCAATCCTGGAGCACCTTGACCTTCTTTGCTTTCAGGAACTTTGATGTGGAGGTTGAAGTACTGTATGAGAAGGAGCGCTATCCTGCTGAAGTATTTGCCCTCTCCTGTGGATTGTAATGTAATGGGCAGCACAAATGCCTTGATACCTCTGTTGATGTTGCCATCCACTCTGCAGGTCTCTCGCACGCCCCCATACTAAATGTAACCCCCAACCATGATTTTTCCTTCAATTTTTCCTTCATTTTTCCTGTGAATCTTGGGTCCATGAGGGCTCCAATAAGTCTTCTGCAGTGTTTGTGATGATTGTGATGCAGTTCAACTGATGATTCATCTGAAAAATCTACCTTCTGACACTTTTCCAAATTATCAACTAGAAGTCGAGTTATTATTTGTTGCTGTTACGGTCCCTAATTTAAGTACAACTCGTGAATCAAAGACAACGTAACATAAATAAACAACGGCCAAAGTGCTCCATCTAAATTATTTATTAACATAACATAACTAGCAAAGCAATCCAAAATGACAAGAGATGGGGAGCCAAACAACATAATAAATAACAACCAAACAAACAAACCTAAAACAGGTTGGAGCTCCCCACTCCAAACAAATATCTAAAGGAAAGCATAAAGGAGAACACAACAATAAAGCCGTCAAAACCGTGGTGGCGTGGAGGAATGAGGGCTCTCTAGAATTCCACTTCCGTCTGCTTTAAAGGCCTGACGCCACCAAATCAACCAATAGAAAACTGAAAAGGGGAAAAAGACAAACAAGATTAATTGAAAGTAATAATTAAGGGCAGGAGTGAACGCCACACGCAACACCTCCACCCCCAAAATGGTGACTGGTAAACAAAACAAAAATACACCAATAAAACACCACCCATCACCATATGGTAATACGTGACATTGCATCGGCCAGCACATTATCTTTACCGGCAACATGTTTCATTTCCAAGTTAAAAGCTTGGACAAACAAAGCCCATCTCATCAAACGTTGGTTAGAATTACGCATTTTATGAATAAAGATGAGAGGGTTGTGATCAGTGTAGACAGTAATTGGATAAGATGAAGATCCAATATAAACTTCAAAGTTGTTGAGGGCCAATACTAGCGCCAGAGCTTCCTTTTCAACTGTAGAGTATGCTTTTTGGTGTTTTTGGAATTTTTTGGAAAAGTAGCACACTGGGTGCTCAACTCCATCAAGCCCATCCTGCAATAGCACAGCTCCTGCCCCCACATCGCTAGCATCAACAGCCAATTTGAATGTACGGTCATACACTGGAGCAGCCAAGACGGGTGCATGCATTAAAAGGGATTTAAGTGCCTCAAAAGAATGTTGACCTTCCGGTGTCCATTTAAAAACTGACTTCGGACTTAAAAGGTCTGTGAGAGGAGAAACTACTGTCGAAAAGTTTTTACAAAAACTACGATAATATCCCGCCATTCCCAGAAAGCGCTGTAATTCGCGACGTGTGGAAGGAACTGGGAATGACGTGATGGCCTCAATTTTGGCATGTACTGGTTTTACCATGCCACTGCCCACAATCTTACCCAAGTAGACTACCGTTGCTTTTGCAAAATCACATTTGGCCAAATTAACTGTTAAATTGGCTTCAGTCAATTTCTTAAAAACCTGTGTTAACTGACAGATGTGTTCTTGCCACGTTTTCGAATGAACAACTATGTCATCTAGATACACCTCACATCCTGGCACTCCCCCCAACACGCAGTTAACTAACCGCTGAAATGTCGCAGGCGCATTGCGTACTCCAAAAGGCATTACTGTATACTGTAAAAAGGCATCAGGTGTAACAAATCCCGAGATTTCCTGATCAGTTCCATCAGACTTTATAGCCAAAAGGCAGGGTGAGCTCCATGAGCTAATACTAGGTTCTACAATACCATGAGTCAACATATAATTGACTTGATTTTGTAGTCGCTGACGTTTCACAGGGTTGACGCGGTATGGATGTTGTTTAATCGCAGCATTGGCACCAACATCGATGTCATGCTGCAGCACATGAGTCTGGGATGGAACATCTGAAAACAGGGAAGCATGACACTTAATTAATTGAATTATGTCTGTTCTCTGGGAGTCAGAAAGATGCAAAAAACAAGAGTCAAGATTAGCCAGCATATCAGAATTGTTTAAGCATCCTTGAACTGTAGCCACAGATGGACTCTCAATGTCACCATCAGCTTCAAGATCAGAAAGCGACTCAGAGGTCCCAATGACACTGTCAGCACCCGATGACAACCCGGACAATGATTGTACCTGCAATACACTTGAGACAGTTGAACACTCAGTGTTAGGCATAGATGGAGAGGTTTTTATTTTTTTAGAGCTGTGAGGAATCGTTTGCCCACGATCATAATAGGGTTTGATCATGTTGATGTGGCAGAGTCTGCTACGACGCACACGATCAGGAGTAGAAACCACATAATCCCTGTCACTTACCCTTTTTTCAATTACATATGGTCCACTAAACCTCGCCTGAAGACTACAGCCAGGAATAGGTAAGAATACCAAAACTTTGTCTCCCGGCTTAAACTGTCTGTCCACACTGTTCTTATCAAACCAGTTTTTTATCCTGGATTGAGCAACTGATAAATTCTGTTTAGCCAAGTCACATGCACAATGTAGCTTGTGCCGAAAAGAGCTAACATAATCCAGCACATTCTTTGGTTCAGAGTCATTCAACCAATTGTCTCGCAGTAATTTCAAAGGGCCACGGACATCATGTGCAAACACCAAGTCTGCTGGACTGAAGCCAGTAGATTCTTGTACAACTTCTCGAGCTGCAAACAAAAGCAAGTGCACACCCTCATCCCAGTCTTTTTCAAATTCCAGGCAATATGCACGAAGCATTGATTTAAGAGTCTGATGAAATCGCTCTATTGTACCCTGGCTTTCAGGATGGTAAGCACTTGAAAAGTGGTGGGTGATTTTTAGCTGATTGGTGACCTGTTTAAAAACGCGAGACATAAAATTTGTCCCCTGGTCCGTTTGAATTACTTTGGGAAGCCCAAACAGTGAGAAGAACTTGGTCAGTGCTTTTACTACTGAAGTGGCCGTAATTTTGCGCATAGGTATGGCCTCAGGGAAACGTGTTGAAGCGCACATAATGGTCAACAAAAATTTATTGCCAGATTTGGTACGAGGCAATGGGCCTACACAGTCTACAACGACATGATCAAATGGTGAGTCTATAGCTGGGATAGGATACAAAGGGTAAGGTGGAATCGGTGGATTTGACTTTCCAGCTATTTGACAAGTATGACATGTTTTACAATGCCACTTAACATCCCGTTTTAGACCTGGCCAAAAAAAATTACGCAAAATACGGTCATAGGTTTTGGTGACACCCAAATGACCAGCTAAGGGATTGTCGTGTGCTAAACTGAGTATCTCACCTCGAATTGTTTTGGGAACAACAATTTGTGTTACAGTGCTCCAATCATCATGCGTAGATGCAGAAGATGGTGTCCATTTGCGCATCAAAATGTCATTTTTGACAAAATAACCAGACACACAGTCTACAAGCTTCTCTTCAGGGACAGCCAATTCATATAGAGAAACCAGCGAATCATCCCTCTTCTGTTCAGAAATTAGATGTTCTTTTGACATACGAACCCCACTAAAGCTCTCAGACAGTTCATAAGGTTCTAGCACAGTGTCAGCTGACGAGTTTTCACATTTTTCATTTAACCCTGTAAAATCAGAGACTGAAGGTGAAGAACTCACAACAGGGCCATTATCAGAGTCTAATTTAGGTTCTTGGTCAAGATCTAACATAAAACTATCCTCTAAGCCATCAGAGTCTACCAAGTTAGCTTTAGCCATTGACCGAGTGACAGCACATACAGGAAACACTGTTGGATACTTCACCTGAAGTTCATCTGGGCCTTCAGACACAAAGGGCACAGCAGTAACTTCAGGATTCACTAAGATTTTGCCCCCAGCCAGATCGTTCCCCAAGAGAAAATCCACTCCTTTTATTGGAAAAGCTGCACATGCCGCTACTGCTACTGGACCAGACACCAGATCCGACTCAAGCTGAACAGAATGCATTGGCAGGTTAACAAGTTTCATTCCAAATCCCTGAACAATCTCATTGCAATTTAAAGAAGTTTTTTCTGAAAGAGGCAACACATTCTGTAGAATGATAGATCTAGAAGCAGCAGTATCACGCAAGATGGTTACAGGAACTTTTACAACACTGTCTGACAAGGAAACAACTCCCTTCATAATAAATGGTGAATAAATCTCCAAATCAACACACCCAGACTGAAATAGATTTGATGTTGAGACTTTTTTCTACCAGTGCAACAGTTTTAGGCTTCTTTTTATTCAACAAAAAACAGCTGTTGATCAAATGACCACGTTTTTTTGCAATAAGCACAAAACTGGCCTTGGCTTAACTGCATCTTTAGCACTATGCTCAGTGTGAAAGTGCGTGACAGGACTACGTTGCAACATAGAGAAAGGTGGTTTTTCAAAGCTCTCTCTGTGAATCAGAACATATTCATCAGCTAATACTGCAGCATCTAGTACATTAGTGACTTTCTGTTCATTTAAGTATGTTGTGATTTTGTCTGGTAGACAATTTTTGAATTCCTCCATTAGAATTAAATCACGAAGCTGTTCTAAATTTTTCACTTCTTGTGCAGAACACCAACGATCAAAAAGTACAGTTTTTTCACGACCAAATTCAACATAAGTTTGGCTTTCAGCTTTTTTATAGCGCCTAAACTTTTGCCTATAGGCCTCAGGTACTAATTCATAGGACCTTAAAATAGCAGATTTCACCTGATCATATTTTAAACTTAATTCAGGTGAAAGAGAAGCATATGCCTCCTGGGCTTTTCCTGTGAATACACATTGCAAAAGAAGAGTCCATACCTCTTTAGGCCATTTCAATGTCGTAGCCACTCGCTCAAAAAGTACAAAATATTTGTCCACATCTCTTTCTGAAAAAGGAGGAATTAAACGAATGCATTTATTAATGTCAAAGTCTGTTTCCGTATCAAAATCCCTTGACTGCCTAGAAAAACGAGCAGATTCACGTCTTCCAGCTTCCTCTATCTCAAATTTACGCAGCTCAAATTCATGCTTTAGCTCTTTTTCCTTGAGCTCCAGTCGCCGCATTTCTACTTGTAACTCAAGTTTACGCAATTCAGAATCAGACTGCACATCAGCATGTGAAGTGACAGCACTAGCAGGAGGAAGGATACTCATTTCAGATAAGGCTGTATGCAATTCATATTTAATTTTCTGTTTTTTCTCTTGTTTAGAGATGGGTACATCAAAGTGAGCAGCAATAGAGAACAGATTATTTTTAGTACACTGTTCAAGTTTTTCTATGCTCGGATGAGCAACAAATTCCTCTAAACTAAACTCCATATTAAGATTGAAAAACACGCAGTCAAAATATTTATAACAAATAGACCTACAAGAAAAATCAAATCTGCGTCAAATCTTAGCCAACCAACAGCAAAATACAAATTTCCGCATATTAACTATATAACAAAATAGAAAGATAGTGCAAAGGAAAGTGAAGTGACAACGAACGTTACCAAGTATACCAAATGCGAGCAAATACACCCCTCTATCTGCGCCTGCCTAATGGAACTTCACCTGTCTAACTCACCTAGTCTTCACGCAGTTTAGCGGCGGGTTATTATGCACTAAAAACCAGTAGGGTTGTGAGACAATCTATAATAGACGATCACACAAAATCCTACGGACGTGCTCCCGAGATATCTGCGTTAACAGATAACACTAACCGCCTCTTTGCGACACTAAAAAAATAAAAAACAGACGAAGTCCAAAGGACAACGCCTCTTCAACCTAACAGGGGAGTAAAAGCCGCTATGCAATTAGCAGTATACAAAAACACTTCACTTACCTGCATATCCAGCAAGCTTCGCCATGCAACCGCATTGATAAAGCAAAAGAAACAATGTTCACGCACGTGCACGCGCTCTGTGACACACTACGCAGGATTCCCTATGACGCAAACTACGTCATGAGCAACTCCCCATGAGAACCAAACCACTAATACATTACGGTATAATATTCTATCGTCCCATAAAGTCAAAAAAAAGTTTGGTATCAGAAGAGAACAAAGTGAAACAAGAGAAGCGGACGAGCCCCCAATTATGTTACGGTCCCTAATTTAAGTACAACTCGTGAATCAAAGACAACGTAACATAAATAAACAACGGCCAAAGTGCTCCATCTAAATTATTTATTAACATAACATAACTAGCAAAGCAATCCAAAATGACAAGAGATGGGGAGCCAAACAACATAATAAATAACAACCAAACAAACAAACCTAAAACAGGTTGGAGCTCCCCACTCCAAACAAATATCTAAAGGAAAGCATAAAGGAGAACACAACAATAAAGCCGTCAAAACCGTGGTGGCGTGGAGGAATGAGGGCTCTCTAGAATTCCACTTCCGTCTGCTTTAAAGGCCTGACGCCACCAAATCAACCAATAGAAAACTGAAAAGGGGAAAAAGACAAACAAGATTAATTGAAAGTAATAATTAAGGGCAGGAGTGAACGCCACACGCAACAGTTGCTCTTACAACTGGGATTGACGACAGGACAATTTTCGTCAGGTAGCGCATGGCTCTCTTTTTGAATGAGCAAACCTGCTGCACAACTTATTAGTGAAGGGGAAAGCATTCTGTAATCTGTATGTTTTGGAACAACAACAAAGTATAAATACCTTGTTTTAGTGCAATACCATGCCGTACTAATCACATGTAAGGTCAGTAGGAGGAAAAGAGGTGGTTCTATGTTGATGTTTTCTGAATATATCTGCCCACAAGAACATTTACACTATGAAAGCAATCAAATTGATGTGTTTTAGACAACCACCAGAAGTAATCAAATGACGACACATTGTAAAAACGTTCCTGTAGAGTTTACAGTAACTTACTGGCAGCAGTTTTCCAGTAACTTACTGTAAATCTAATTACAGTATAAATATTGTATTTCCATTAATAGCAAATAAAAAAATACTGTATTTTAATGGCTACAAGGGGATATTTCCCATAATGCAACTTTAAAATGCAGTACTATACTGTATAACTGTTCTATAGTAAAATACAGTTAATTTTACAGTTAAAAACTCTGTAATTTACAGAAATTGTTAAAAGTGCATGTTTAAAATATTGTAGACTTCGATTAAACTTTAACTTTGTCCATGTGATCAGAAGGATTAATTAATTGTCATATCTAGTGTAAACGAGGCCTACGAAAGCAATTCAGTGTGTGAATGAGTGTGTATCGGTGTTTCCCAGTACTGGGTCGCGGCTATAAGGGCATCCGCTGCATAAAACATATGCAGAAATAGTTGGCGGTTCATTCAGCTGTGGAGACATAGAGACTAAGCCAAAGGAAAATGAATAAATGAATGTCCCTTTAAGCCAAGTGTAAACCGTGCCTAAGCAAAAATGCTCAAATTAAAGCATTTCAAATGCAAAATGTAAACTGCTTGTTCTTGTGGAGAAAGCCACATAAACTCTTGAGTTTCTTTGTAACCCTGATATGAACAATGAGCAGAGCAGAGCAGAGGGTGAGAAAGGAAGTTAAGAGCACTTGTTAAGAGGCCAAGAGTGTCAGCGTTGGGGATGTGACTTATCAGTTCAGTGCTAAATGGGTTCAGTCTCCACCATCACCTCTCGAGACCTTGGACAAAATGCTTAAGGCTACAAAAGCAGAGGACTGCAGTCCATAAAACAAGAAATCGCTTATTCTAAATAACATGAAATCTGATTCTAAGATTCAGACTAGTAAATCCTGCCTGTTTCCTTTGATAGAAACACAGAGACTCAATGTTCTGGTCACTTCTGGAAGGAGCTGAGAGGAGACGGGAGCAGGCCATAACAATGCACAGCACTGTGCTTTCCTGGTGAACACAAAGGCTTTCTGTCACTGCAGGCCCCTTCTGACTCACTCCTCCTAGATGCTAATTTCATGACCTTCCCCGACAAAAAAAAAAAATGAAATGAAAGAAAAAAATGTCCTCCCTCTGGTCCTCACTGCAACTTAAATCCCCCTCCAGGCGAAATTGACTTCACAAGTACTGCCATGCTCGCTGAATGACACAGTCTCTCTAAAAATATCCCCTTCACTGGCAATGGATTGCTGTTGAGTTCTATTTCCTGTCAGAACACACTCGACTAGACGGTGAGATGGAGAGAAGAAGAGAGAGCGAAGGCATAGAAATGCTTCAAACAGGGAGTTATCAAAAAGCACAGAACAGAGGGTGCGATACACATCAAACCCACCCCAGGCTTCCTCTTATCATGCATACATTAACACCTACAATCTTTTTTACGCATCCTAATAAACAGAAACACACACCTCGCAAACACGTCTTGTTGAATTAACATTCACAAAGCTCAACACACACACACACACACACAAGCTCACAGCAGTCAGTTACTCTGATTAACGCTGATTAACCTCCTCATGGATCATGAAGTCTGGATTCATCGATTGTAACACTCAGCTGTTTCTTCCGGACCCAAACCGTTTCCGAATCCAAAACCTCATAATCATCTTTCGATGATCTTGCACACAAGAGAGAAAAAGCGATTAGCCAAATCAACAGAGATTAATGCGCTAACCGCGGATGTGTGTGTGAAATCCATTAGTCTTCTTTTCCAAAGAAGATTAAAAATGGACTTTCTTTTAATTCTCTAATTATCAGACTGCTCTGTGTTAATGTATCTGCTGCTCTCATGCAATTATCATGAGAGTGCCTGATGGCAAGCTAAAAACAAATAGCATATTTAACTGGCGCTAATGGCTTAAATTACTGTACTATTGCGTGGCAGTGATCTTATTTCATGTTTATCCGCTTCAAACAAAAACAATCACAGAGAAGCATTTCAAGGTCAGCCTTGTTAAGCGGCAAACGCTTCCAAAAGACTGTATCTATCACACCGGTGTGTCCAGCGAGCGTTTGTCTCATGCGGTTGTTTAGGAAACAGTTGGATGTGTTTTCTCATTTAAGATATTTTTGCCAAGTGTGAGTCACGCACCAGAATGTCATGAGCCTTGCATGTCGCCGTGTGGGTTTCTTTCCTGATGGTGTGAATCCGGACCTCTGTGTGAAGTAGGGCAAAACTCCCCAGGAAGAACTGTATGGACTAAATGACTAACATGTGGTTTTACACTTCCCCTTTCACTCCTGTCTTGAACCATCTGTTCTTCCTGTCCAATGAGTGATACTTGTCCTTTTTGTGCAGTCTAGCATTTTTAGCAGCGTTATAGTGGATATGTTTTTACTCAGTGCCATGGTGGTCCTGAGAACATTACCTCTGGACATTTATAATGCATGTTTTTAAGCAAAAACCTTTGTGAGATCAGTGGCAATGGTTAATTCAAATCGAATTCATTCATCCTTTTATTTTTCTTTGGCTTAGTTTCTGATTTAACAGAGGTCGGCACAGCGGAATGAATCGCCAACTATTCCTGCATATGTTTTACGCAGCGGTTGCCCTTCAAGCTGCAATACAGTACTGGGAAACACGCATACACAATCTCATCCCACACACTCATACCTTATGACCAATTTAGTTATTCAACTCACCTTTAGCACATGTCTTTGGACTGTGGGGGAAACTGGAGCACCCGGAGGACACCCACCCCAACGCTGGGAGAACATGCAAACTGACACAGAAAAGCCAAGTGGCCCAGCCGGGACCCAAACCAGTGACCTTCTTGCTGTGAGGCAACAGTGCTACCCATTGAGTCACCATGCCACATTCAAATCGAATTTGTGCAGAAAACTACATTACCCATAAAGCTATACAGAAAACCACATAAAACAGAGTATCAGAGAACAAATCATGCCATACAAGGTCTTTAGCTCCACCCATTCCCATGAAGCAATAGACATTTTGTAACTGGGCCATTAACTTTCAATTGATAGTTTCATTTGTCCTCATTGTTTTCAATTGTATTGGTTTATTCACAATGCTTCATGGATTGTTGTTCTTTTAAAGCCATTCATTTTCATATTCTGCTGTGCTTCAAATCAAAGACTGTAATGTTATGATTCACCTCATAGCTGATTAGCTTGATTCATGGCTAAGAGTTTTTTAAATCCGTATATAAATATGGGGAAAATACTAGATTAATGGAGTGAGATTAATATTACTAGATAACTATTAAAAACTAGATATTTAAAATACCAGTATCAGTACTGCTAATGCAGTATATTGGCTGATGGCTTTCACTAGATCCTCTTTTGACCTACTGACATGAAAAATTAGCCCCTTTCACACAGTGATACCGGTAAATATCCGTAAAATTACCAGAACGACTCTACCGGTACATTCAAAAAAGCACTGTTCACACAGGCAGGAACGTTCCGGAATTTTTCCGGAAAAGACCATTTACACATCTATTCCAATATACTGGTAAATTCTAGGGTGCACACGCGTCAAGCAACTGAAGCAGAGATTGAAGGTAAACAAACAACAGTTTATCATAAGCCTTTTATTGATAATTTTTTTACACAGTTGGCATT